>JAJHZJ010000348.1:237500-240000 GCA_023548195.1 Bettongia penicillata ogilbyi | reverse complement strand
TTTTGTGAAGTTTCGTATAAAATTTAGTTCTTGTTGGATTTTGGCATAATATTCTTCTATAATTTTGATAGAAATGGCCTGTACTTGCATTTTCCAGACAAGATCCTTTATCAGTCCACTTTTGCCCACAGGTGCTGGTGAATATTAAGCATTTCCTTGTTATTGGTTCAGAGCCAGCTGTCCTTAAGCCCATGAGAATTAGGCCTTATCGAAGTCCATTTCTGTTACTCATTGACTGTCCCAGTCATGACTACTTTAAGTCTGAAAAGTGTTTTTTTTAATAAGGTCTCAGATAAACAAAAAAGTCCAGCTCTGCAATTTCATTCTTATCTCCTGAGCATTGACACTTGTAATAAATTTCTTTCAAGTCACAGAAGAAGTCTCTTGGATGGTACTAAGTCCTCTTTTATTAAGTTTTGCAGCACACTTCCTCCCTACCTCCCCTCCCATTCGAGTTCAATATCTCTTTAGTCCTTTGGATGCATAATGGCAAGAATAAATGTAAGCTTCACAGTCAAAAAGTGCTTTAAAATTCACAATCTCATTTGGTCATCACAACAACTGTGAGATAGGCAAGGGAAGAAAGTAAATAACTTGCCAAGGGTCACACAGAACTTGGACTCCAAGTTCCACATTTGTTCCATAAACTTTTCTTGTCTTTTGTTACAACTCTAAAAAATGGGAGATGAGGGTGGATATCATTATTATTTATAGGTACAGTGGGGTATGTGGCTACATAGCTGTGCTTATATTCTCCAGCTGATAAGCCCACAAGACATCAACCTGAGTGGGTGAAATTATGTATGGGATTTTGGGGGTTGGCCATGGGTCAGATAAACATGGTTGTTTAAGGAAGGACAGAGACTAGATTGTTATTAGAATGAAGTTAACTTGTTGTCTCCCCATCCAGCTTATTTCCTGGGATGATTTTAGTAATGATACTGCTTGCTTTGAGAATGAAAAGTTCAAGGGGAAGTGAAGAACTTACACATTAGCACAGAGGAGGTATGACCAAGCTATCTGGACCAGGAATTGATATAGAGAGCACAAAAGCAGCATGGTGGGAATTGACTGAAGAACTGGAGTACTCAATCTAGTTTGAAACTGAGTACTCCAACTACGATTTTTGCTTTGTTTCGTTTTGCTTCCTTGCCAAACCAAAGAGAAACCAAAGAGAAAAGTTGCGTGGTCTCAGAGTGATGGGAGTACCCAGACTACTCTGAGTACTCTACTGTATTCCATGTAAAAAATTGTTATGCTTAACAAATTATACATGTTTGTGCCTTGTTTTGTAAATTCCATTGAAACCAACAGGGATTCTTCCTTCTGCTCTTCCTTCCTTTCCTCCCCTCCTCTCCTTCCTTCCTTCCTTCCTTCCTTCCTTCCTTCCTTCCTTCCTTCCTTCCTTCCTTCCTTCCTTCCTTCCTTCCTTCTTCCTTCCTTCCTTCCTTCCTTCCTTCCTTCCTTCCTTCCTTCCTTCCTTCCTTCCTTCCTCTCTCCCTTTCTTTTTTTCTGTTTCTTTCTTCTTTTCATATTTCAAAGTTCCTACTTTGCTCTGATCTTTTCATCAGAAATTCTTGAAAGCCTTTTATTCAATTAAAAATACATCCCCCATAGGATTGTAATCAGCTTTGCAGAATTATTTTAGGTTGTAAGTCTATTGTTTTTTGCTTTTTGGGCTATTGTATTCCAAGATCTCTTATTTAGTAGAAACTGTGGTCTTGACTGTGGTTCTTTGGTACTTTAATTGCTTCTTTCAGTATGCTTGCAGTTTTTTTCCTTTGACGTGGGAGCTATGAATTTTGGCCATGATATTCCTGGGAATTTTCCTTTTGGAATTTCATTTAGAAGGTGATACTTTCTATCTTACTTTGTCCTTTGGCTCTAAAAGATCTCAGCTATTTTATTAATGATTTCTTGAAATTAAATGTATGGGATTTTGGTTTTATCATGGTTTCCTTGGAATTCAGCAATTCTTAAATGATACTCCTTGACCTCTTTTCTAGGTCAGAGGTTCCTGATACCATTAATTTTTTGTCCCAATTTTTTAATCTTTTGATTTTGTCTTAACATTTCTCACTGTCCTGTGGAGTAACTAATTTCTGTTTGGTTTATTCTAACTTTCAGGAAGGCTGTTGCATGCATAAATTTATCATTTTTTGGTCCTGAACTATTAATTTTCCTTCCAATTCTTTCTTCCAGAGTTTTAATTTCTTTTTTAAACAAATCTTTTGCTTTATTTTTTTTCTAGGTATACATAAAAATATTTTTTTGAGGTTTTGCTTGCAGTTGTTACAGGGTTAATTTCAGTGGTTGCTCTTTTTTTTTTTTGGTGGGGTCTTTAGAGCTAGAATAATTTCTTATGCTAGTTGGAGTTTTTGTGTTTTGTGTATGTTCAACTTTAGATCAAGCGTAGGGGCTTAGTGCCAGAGTTAGTGTTTGCACCTTGCTGCACTTCTGGGTGGAATGATCAGCCCTGCTTGTTCTCATCTAGGTCCCT
>JAJHZJ010000348.1:165000-232500 GCA_023548195.1 Bettongia penicillata ogilbyi | reverse complement strand
AAAACAACTTCTTTTCTGAAAGACAGAGTACATTATTCTTTATCATATGAAGAAACATCAAGATGAGAATTCTTGAGAAGAGACTTTTTGGCATCCTGAGAAAGCTGAATTGATTGACTATAGTCTGTGACTGTCTCACTGTGATGATGGTTCAAATATTTAAATGTGCCTTTGCATTGTTTGTTACACTGTTAATAAATTGTATTATATATAAAGTTAGTAATTTTTTTCTAAGCATATAAATCTGGAATTTCATATAGAAAGAGATTAGTACAGGCTTATGGGAAAGAGACTTCTCTAGTTTAATGATAATCAAAATTGAAGCAGGGGCTCAAAATTAATTAATGATTTTTGCATTTAAATTAATGTTTTTTAAAATTGATTTGTTTATTTCATTTTAATTTATGAAATAAAACAAACCATTCCCATAATGTAGTAGAATTTATAAAGATGATTGCACATGAATCTATTATGCAAATTTATTATGTACCACTTGCTATTTCTTTTAACTATATAATAAAGCCTATATGGTGTGAAGTTTATGCAACCACACTAGATTGCATCCTATTTCTTGATTCATTACTTTATTAATTATCCCTGCTTCAAAGGTAATCAAGGATATTTCTTCATAAAATTCTAAGAACAACTTTGAAAGACTAAGTCATTTTGACTAGTATAAATGCCCAAAGTAACTTCAAAGGACCTATGAAGGAAGACACTACCTGCATCCAGAGAAAGAACAGATAAATAGAAGTATGTACAGAATGATTTTACACGTATACATATTTTTGTCTAATGGTAGCTGTCTCTGAATACAACTGTAGAAGGATGTGATCGGTCTGCAGTGCTCACTGACTCCTCCTTTAAGTATCCCTTCTCAGCTCCATTTTCTTTCAGGAGTGGTGTCAGACTCTAAAAAGTTTCACTTTTTAGCCTTTTTTACTCCCACCTAAGAGAATTACTTTAAGCTTAGCTTTGGTTAATGTAAAGGGTTTCCCCAAAGATTTGGGATGGAGAGTAGAAAGGTAATATATGTAGAATATAATTTAGGTGTACAGCATCTATTTATTTTCGCTGCCCCCCCCCCACAAATGCTATAAACACAAAAGACTCACAAGTGTGTGTGTGTGTTAAAAAAGCACCTTAAACTTAGAACTGCTGTTATAATCTTCTAGGAGGTTGATATTCAATATATTATGTCATGAAGCATATTTTTAAACTGTTGAATCATGTGTGACCACCTTGGTTCTGAACTGGCAAGCCAGGTCAGAGATTGGGTCCATTCTCTTGACAGGGTCATCTTCCAATATACACTCTAGAAGTTATGAAGCAACTCCTTCTGAAATATTCCTAGCCTTCATGGTGGGACCCTGGAGCTTCTGACCTCTTGAACTCACAAGGTTTTCTCCAATGCTAGAAACAGTCAATCTCATGATTGTGTTTACTCATTCTCAAAGAGGACCATGACATCAGGAAGATGATGCCATGACATGCAAGTGAATTGGATTTAAGTGAGGGAGGACTGTGCAGAGTCACCAGCCTCACTTCCTCCTCTAGAGCCATCTGGGTCCAGTGGCAAGATACATACAGATCAAGATGATTGGAGATGGTCCCCTGTTCCTTATTCATCTATAAAGTAGAACAGTGAACCTCGTTTCCAACTTTCCTAGTCAAGAACAAGTGTTGATTGCCAAGTGTGAGTAAATATTTTTTGCCATGCTGGAGGGGGACACAGCTTCTCTTTCCCTCCTTTAGAGACCATTTCAAAGAATACTGATAACCACAATAGGTGGGAGGCGAGACAGATGTCAGAAGGCAGTTGTTCACTCTAAGGTCCCATAAATCTTATTCCCCTCTTGCAGCCCTGGGGGATGGACTAGGGGTAAATAACCACTCTAGGTTTGTCACTTTGTCTCCAAATGATTAGTCCTTCAAGAACTATGACAAATGTTTTCATAGATGTCAAGAGAAAGCAAGGAAGGCTCCCAGGATGTCGGATAAGTCCCTTGTGCTGAAATTATGGGAGGATATGAATGAGTCCCATAAGATGGGCAAGTGATATAGGCTTTCATTATTATAATGAATCAATTAATGGACAGTGATGTTTCCAGGCATTGTGCTAAGTACTAGGGATCCAAAGACAAAAATGATAGTCTTTATCCTCAAGCACCTTATATTCTATTAGGAGAGATAATATACACATGAAGGTCAATGATTAAATAATTTCTTGCATTTGTAGATTGAAACAGACCACTTCTTACCTCCTGGCTAGACATCTGGGGATTACAGACTGGGAGAAACTCCAGCCTCCTCACTAGGCATCTGCATCTGCCCGAGGGTGCCACGTAGTCAGTCCTTGCTTCTGGATTACGACAAACCATTTCCTGCCTCCTCCTTGCCATTTTAGACAGAAGCAAGGGCCACAACCCCACCAAGTTCATCTCATGTCAGAGCCACAGGGTAAGGTCAAGCAACTGAGAGATGTTCTGACACAAATCATTGACCCTGAACTTTTTAAACCCCTACCCTCATCAACAGACCTCACTATTCCTCTGCTTGGGTACATTCAACAGTGGTTAGCATATTCCAACTTCCTTTCCCATACTTATGATACAGAATCCCTGAATAAACTCACTTCCCTTCCATCAGCTGTTCTCTCCCACATCCATCCCTTTCAACTCAACTCCCCACTCACATCTCATTCCATACAGGTAACCCCTTCCGCTGTACTTTCTGGAATTTTTGTTATTTAGTCGTTTCAGCCATGTTCAATTCTTTGTGACCCCATTTGGGGTTTTCTTGGCAAAGATACTGGAGTGGTTTGCCATTTCCTTCTCCAGCTCATTTTACAGTTGAGGAAACTGAGTCAAACAGGATTAAGCAACTTGCCCAGGGTCACACAGATAGTAAGTGTCTAAGCTTAGATTTGAACTCAAGTCTTTTTTCTCCAAGCCTATTGTTCTACTTACTGCTTTCTAGAATGCCTACTCTATATTTGACAAATTTGAACTCTTCTTAAACCTTTTCCTTTCAGACTCTTTCTATATTTTGGCATCACCAAGACCTTGTTCACTCTCGATGACATTACTCCAATTTCCACTTGCATTTCATTCACACCTCTTACTTATATATTTGGAAATACATATACACACATATATGTACGTATAGACACACATATATGTATATACATACACACATACACAACCACACACATATAACATGTACTCTAACTTCTCAGATTCTCAAACAACTGAACTCCCATGACCTATTCCTCCCCTCTAGATCTTAACTCTGTTGGGGGATGATTATATGCTTGATCATGCTAGCACCCACAAATGTTTGGTTTCTATATTTAAGAACTCTGAATTTCCATTCTTTGACCACAATCTTCCCATCTCTCCTTCTGCCTCGGTCTTTTTATTCTACTTCCTCACCATGCCCTTCAATCTCACTATCCCTTGGTACCATCCCAGGTCGTTGCTCCTATTCTAGCTACATTTTCCTCCCTTTACAATCTTGGCTGCTTGGTGAACCAATTCGACCCTCTAGTATTATCTGTGCTAGAAACCCTTGCTCCTCGATCTTCCTAATGATCACACTTTTCCAACCAAACCCTACTGCGACATAACTTACACCATTCACCTTCTTCAAGTCTGCTCACATGCAGCTGAATGGAACGAAAGGAAAGAAGGAAGTTGTGTTGCTATAAGTATTTTGGTTTATGAGGAAACTTTCTTCTTATCAATGCCCTCAGGGAAACAGCCTCTGAAGGAATCTCTGGGTCAAACCATATGCACATTTAATCACTTTGTTAGCTTATTTTCAAATTGTTTTCCAAATAAGTTTACTATTCATAACTCCACCAATGATATACTTTGGATTTCTCTGCCAATTTGCAAGATGTAAGGGGAAACCTCAGGCTTATTTTGATTTTCATATCTCTTATTGGTTTTTAATTCTTTGCATTTCTTTCTTAAGAGCTGTTTGTTTATATCATTTTATCCTTTAACCACTTATCTATTACAGGATGGTTTTTGGCTCACTATTTTTATCTTAGTTATATTAATTTTGTTTGAGCTAAATTTAAGTTTCATGTCGTTGAAGTTATCTGTTTTATCTTCTGCAATTGGGCTCTATTCCTTGTTCCATTAAAAATATATCTCCTTTCGATGGTTGTAAGAAATATATATAAGCTGATTTACTGGTGTGTGCTTTTATTAAGGCCACATACCCATTTTGAATTTATTGTAGAGTAGAGTGTAAGTTGTTGGTCTAAGCATAATTTCTGCCAGACTACTTTCTAATTTTTTCAGCAGTCTTTAATCACAACAGGAGTTCTTTCCTAAGTAATTTATGCTTTTGTTTATTGCACACTAGGTAATTGAGTTCTGTTGTTTCAAATTTTCCCTTCATTATATTTCCCTTTATAATCTAGATCTTTTATTTTTCCAAATGAATGTTATTATCCTATCTAATTCTATAAAGCTATAGTATTAAACTCAAATAGAAATATATCTGTGAAAGAAGTGTATTAACTCAGAAACCACAAATTAACATTATCTATGTTGTATTGCATTTTTATTAAACTTTTCCCAATTATATTTTAATCTGGTTCACATAGAGTTTTGCAAACAGTGTTTAACACCTCTACTATGAAGTAGCCCTTTGATTGTTTGATTGGCATGCTATTAAAATTGTAAATTCATTTTGCTAGTATTTTCATTTTTACTATATTCATATAACTCAACCATGAAAACTAAATATTCTGTCAGGTAATTAATTTTTTTCTTTATTTCCTTAAGGAGCCCTTAAATACTCTGTATAGTTCATTATTTTAAAAAATATTTCCATTATTTATTTTTTTAGCATTTTAAAAATCTTTTTAGTTCAAAATTTGTCCCTCCAGTTCTCTCCAATTCATTGAAAAAGCAAACAAGATGATATCAGCTATGCATATGAAATGGTGCAAAATATATTTCCATATTAGTCATATTGCAAAAAGAAAGTAACAAAAAGAAAGTGAAAAAATTATACTTCAGTCTCTACTCAGAGTTCATCAATTCTCTCTCTGGATGTGGATAGCATTTTTCATCAGGAGTCCTTCAGAATTGTCTTCAATCATTATATTGATCTGAGTAGCTGTTTTTTTTTTTTTTTTACAGTTGATCATCATTATAAAATTGCTTTACTACGTACAAAATTTTTCTGGTTCTGTTCACTTCACTTGGTATTATTTCATCCAGGTCTTGCCAGGTTTTATTTGAAGTCATCTCTTCTTATTTCTTATAGTTCAATAGTATTCTGTCACAACCATATGCCACAATTTGTTCAGCCATTCCCCAATTGATGGCCACCCCCTTAATGTGCAGTTCATTATTAACCTCTCTTCTCCCCCATTGCCATGAAATCTCTTGGGGTTAATGCGCTCCTACTCTTTTGGATGTCAGTTGCCCCCAGGAGCTCTGGTTCCCCTTCTTTTGGGACAGGATAAGTGGTCCCTCTAAGCATAAAATTCTTGTAAATTATGCCTACTGTAAGGTCTTAATTTTCCTTTCAGAATATCTTTTTCCCTTATGGGAGTGTTCATCAATGTTATCCCATCCCTCCACTGAAACAAGATCCCCCCTTGCCTAAGCCATTTGAATCTCTCCCTTGTCCATTTTCCTGTGGGCACTCTTCTTCCTGGGAGATTATAGGATTTGCTTTCCATTTTTATTAATCTTTATCTTTATTAGGGTACGTTATTCATTCCCCTCTCTCTTCTTCCTTCTTGCTTTCCTTTTATGAACCCTTCCACTCTGTAGTTTAGTCTCACAAAACATTGTTTGTATATAGGGTGTTACGGGGTTTATTTAGTCCATGGTGTTTAAGACCTATTTCTTCCCAATCACATTTTTTTTTCTGCTCTCACTCTTGCATTCTTGTGTACTTTGAGAAAGAAATCTCTCAATGGTTTTTGTTATTTTGTTGTTGACTTTGGATTTTGTATTTGTTTACCTTTCTTATATTCTTCTCATCTGAGGCACTTAAAAACAAATCATTTGTTCATGCCTGATTTTCTTTTTGGGAATGCTTCAAACATTTTTTTTTAATTGAATGCTCATCTCTTTTTACTAATGGCTAGTCTCAGGTTTTTAGGTTGTGTCTTGAGCTCCTTTGCTTTTCAGAACACTCTTCCCTCTGGTGATTTCTGTTGGGTGCATAATAGTCTCATGTTATATAAATTTTCTTTCTTTTATTTTGGAGGGTTTTTCTCCTGGTCACTTGCATAACTTGTTTCTTTGAAATTGTTGAATTCAGCCACTATGTGCTTTGGAGTTTGCAGCATAGTGTTAATTTCTTTTCTGGATTCACTACAGATTCTTTTAGTTGGCACTTAATTTTCTTGCAGTTTATTGGTATTATGGTGTTCAGCTTTTTTTTACACTGATGTCCTTCTGGATATCTATAATTCTTAAATGGGCAGCTAGGTGGTGCAGTGGATAGAACACTGAATTTGACTCATCTTCATGAATTGAAATCCTGCCTCAGAGTCACTGTGTGACCCTGGGCATGTCACTTAACCCCATTTGCCTTAGTTCCTCATCTGGAAAACGAGCTGGAAAAGCAAATGGCAAACTTCAGTATCTTTGCCAAGAAAATCCAAAGGGTTGGACATGACTGAAATGACTCAACACAACAAAATTCTTACATTATCTCTACCCATCCTGTCTTCAAGATCAACATGTTTTTCTTGTATGGAGATCAAGTTTTTTTTTTACAAGATTGCTTTTTGCTTCTTTTCTCCCATATTGTCCTCTGTTTCTGTGTATTTTCAGTTCCAATCAGTTCTTTCCTTTGATTCTTTGGTGAGACTTGAGACTATGGATTCAAGTTTTTCCATTCTCCAACTATGTTTTGCTGTTCAAGACATACATTATATTTACCTAGCTGTTTTTGCACACTTAAACCATTCAGAAACATCTTCTTGTGGTTCTGTGCTTTCTTGTATGAATCCACAGGGTCCCCTGCTTGCTTAATTCATTTTTGCTTGATCTTGCAATATTTACTTATACATAGCTGAAAGAGTCATCTTTTGACTGAGCTAGAGGTCATATTTCCTTCTGTTATTAATATTTTCCCTGTTGATTTTTAATGGTTACACTCAAGATCTAACTGGGTTTTCTTCCTCTTGGGATCTTTAGTAACATATCTTTTTTGTAATTTCCCTATTGCTTACTTTCTGATTCCTTCCCCTTTACTGGTGGTTTTCCAGGGTCCTTACCTCAAAGCTACTTTTTCCCCTCTCCCTCAATGAGCAATTCTTATTTTGCTTGACTTCATTATCTGCCCCAAGTAAATTCTAAGGGAATTGATGCTGGGATCTTTCCCTCAGGCTTAGTGGAGTACCACGTAGGTATAGACATACATATCCTGTCCCATTTTATTCTGTCCTTCTGGGTCAGCTCTGTTGAAGTATAGACCGACTACTGCCATGTTACCATCTTAGTTAGAACAAGCTTCTCACTTCTGGTTTTCCTTGGTACTGGGAGGGGATAAGAGCTACCTCTTGCAAGCCTTGGGGCCAGCTTGTGTGTGGCTGTGCCAAACATTTTGCCTAGTAGGAGGGTGAATGTATTAGGGGTTAAGGATTAGCCTTCTCTGCTTTTAGTCCGTTAGATGATTGCCTTATTAAAGTTGTTTCTTAGAGCATGGAGGCAGTTGAATTCTTCTAGTTCTTGTGCATAGTTCCTATTTTGGGGAGTTTTGAGGCATCATGAGGTTGGAGAAAATGTCTAGTCCTCTAACTCACTGGGCACATGAGCTAGGAAACTTCTACCTATTATTGGATGAGAAAGTAGATGAATCCTATTTTGTTATTCTCTCCTTTGCAATTCCAGTGTGCGTGTGTGTGTATGTATGTGTTTGTTGTATATGTGAAATATACACACCTCTAATATGCTACTTAGATAGCTCAATATAGCCTAAGTTCTACAAAGGTCTGCCCGTAGAGTTTAAACTCTGTGGAATCTGATTAAGTCAAAAGGGTTTAGAGTCTCTGGTGATAGAATATTTGTCTTTCCTCTAAGTCTAAGCCTAACCAAATTCAGAGAGGCTCAGACTAATATTGCTGCAGGGTGATGATTTTTGGAGGGGGGGGGGCTCATGAAGACCATCTTACAAGGGTCTGAAGTACAATCCATATGGGAGAAGGGAGTACCCCCTTAGAAGAAATTAATGATACTTGAAGTATACAAGCACTAATGTGTGCGTGTGTGTGTGTGCGCGTGTGTGTGCGCGCGCGCGTGTGTGTTCTCTGCTCTCCCTGGTTTCCACTCCATGGAACAAGATGGCCCTTCCAGTATAAGCTCATTGTTTCTGAACTCATTACCAAGCTGCTAACTCAAATCTTGACTGATACCTCAGCTTCTTCTCTTCTCTGATTGGGTCGCTGGAGGATGGAGTACCAAGCTCCTCTCAATACCTTTCTTTGTAGAAGGCAGAAATTGGACTCTCACCTCATTCCATTTTGCATCTGTTGCTCTGCCTGGTTTCAACTCCATGGAACGAAGTGCTCCCCAGTGTCTTATCCTTCTCATCAGTGTCTCATCCCCAGCTTTCCTGACTCCTTTTATGCATTGTCTTCCCTTTTAGATTATAAGTTTATTAAAGGCAGAGTCTTTCTTTTTATTAATTGTATTCTCAGCATTAGCATAGTTCCTGGCACACAGTAGGTCCTTAAGAAATGTTTATTGGGTTTGTGTGTGTGTGCGTTTGTGTGTGTTTGTGTGTGTTTATGAGAGAGAGGCAGATGGAGACATAGAGAGATAAAAGAAGAGATAAGTATGGCACTCCACTTCAGGACCCTCAAACATGTTACTTTTGTGGGGTTCTTAAATATCCATATTTAGGACCTACACAGAGTCTTCTTGCTATAGACTTTTGCATCTAAAATGTGGCATGACTAGATTTGTCCCCTAATATTTGATTTCTGGTTGATAGATTTGTGATCCATGAATAAAATATAATGGAAGAGGCTTTGTAGACATGGCATATATTATTAACCAGGTTTTTATTGTGTTCAGATACTTGCTTACTACCAGAACAACACTTCATCCTGTCCCACCTTCCTAAGGTCCAGGCTCAATTCCTTTGGGTTTTTGTTTAATCCCTAGGAGCAGGAGTCCAGAATCATGAGTATGAAATAGATTAGAAAGGCTGGGCAAAGATGTTAACGATTCTCAAGCACATTTCTTCTTCTTTTTTTCCACCCAAGTAAAATCACTGAGGAGACAAGGAGCCAGTCTTAGAAGTGGTAGTTTTAGAGTGAAATGGAAATGAGTCATCTTCATTAAAGGTGAGGTAACAAGATGGTTTAGTATTTAAGTCTGTGTAATGATCAGAACTTCCTGTAACAGTTATGATATGATGAGATTAGATGAATCGAACATTCGTTCTAGGTTAATTCATATCCTTTTAACTAATTAGAAGATTTTCTTTTTAAGATTAATAGACTATTCACATTTTCTTGGCACTTTCTTCTCCTTTTACAAAGAGCTTCCCTGTTGTGAATGAAATTCTGGTCTGGTCTGACTGTATAACTCTAATTGCCACCAAGCAGGATCCAGGAGTCTATGAGATTATGTAGATCACACTATCATAGAGACAGAGCCAAAAGAGACTTTTAAAATCATCTAATACAACATCTGAAGTTTACAGATCAAGAAACGGAGGCACAAGAAAGTAAAATCATTTACTTGGGGTCACACAGGGAATAATCAATAAAGGAAGACTTCTGACTCCAAATTCATCACTTTCTCTACTTGACCATGCTGTCTTCCTAGTATTCAGCATTAACTGTTAGGAGTAAGTGATGTTTGGTTTTATTTCTGAGGTCTATTGGCTTAGTCACATATGGCCACCCCTTATATTGCATCTATGGGCTACCAAAACAATTTATTAGTTGAGAGAAAATGAATGGTCAAGTAGGTGGTTTGTCGTCTTCCAAGAGACTGACTGATTGTTCTTTACACTTTGAAGTGAGTTGTTTTAGCATATGACGATTCATCTGTGATTGAGGTATGAGAAGAAAAAACTTGTATATTATTTCTATTGGATAAGAATATATGATCAATTATTAATAGGCACAGTTCTTTCAAGTATATCTGCTATAAAGGATTTCAGAGCTTTTTGGGTCCTTTTCTGAAGCAATCATATTACTCTTAATTCATGCTTTGGTATAGAGGTCTTGAGAATTATACTTTTATTATATATTATATAATAATTATATATTATAGGGAATATTGTGAATATAGGGAATAATTATATATTATAGGGAAGAGACACTGCATGGTATCATGAATAGGGAAGATGGAAGGAAATAAGTATCTATTAAGTACCTACTATGTGCTAGACACTGTGCTTAGTGCTTTACAAATATCTCATTAGACCTTTGTAACAATCTTATAAGATATGTGCTATTATTATTTCTACTTCATAGATGAGGAAACTGAGATAAACAGAACCTAAGTGATCTGTCCAGGGTCACATAGCTAGTAAGTATCTGAGGTATGATTTGAATTCAGATTTTCCTGAGTCCAGGCCCTGTATTCTATCCATTGTCCCCTCTGGTAGTCTCTACTGTTGGCCTTGGAGTCAGCAAGAGTAGTATTTAAATTACATTTCTGATACATGCCAGCTTTGTGACTCTGGACAAGTCACTTGACTTAAGGCCCCACACCCCTCACACCTATCCTGGCAACTCTCTAAGATTTTAAATTGCACATCTGAAGTGATAGGATTTTCCTAAAACAATGAAATTTTTTGAAAAACTGTTGAATTGTAAGCAGAGGCACAAATATTGTTCAAGCAGCTCCAGGACGGCAAGGGGTCTCCAAAAAAGTTATGCAAAGAGTTTCAGTATAAACTATTATATTCTGAATATCTATTCAGCTCCAAACTGAGTTATAATCACAGATTGTCCACTCATTGGTTATGAGTCCTTGGGCGAATCAATAAACCCCTCTGAACAATAAAGGCACTGTGCTTGATGAACATATTCCAATTCAAATTATACTATGGACAGATTAAAGATTTAAATTGTCACCTTTGTCAGACCTGTTCTCTGAAGCCTCAATATGATTGCTGTCAGTGCTTCAGGAGATTGTGACTGGGAGATGCGAGTATTTAAGGTAGGCATATGTATGTGTATTCAAATTCCCAGGTTTTGGCCAAAGTTTTGTGGATCAGTAAAATATACGCTATGTACTCCTGCCAGTGCAGGTGGTGATCTTTCGTAAACACTGTATTTAATGTCTGCTAAAGTCCTTCTCAGATCTCTTATCCACCTGATTATATAATTTTATAATTATTGTGGATTAAAGAAATTCATAAGACATTTAATTATTTTTACAAGAAAATGTATAGAGTTGGCAGATATGTGAGAAAGTCTCATGTGAGAAAAATCAAGTTAACTTTCCCTGAATTGTGCAGGTTTTTCTATACATTCTCTCATCACATGGAGGCAGATCATGTTTGGGAGAAGATATCCTTTGTTTCTCTACCACATGACTGGGAGTAGCTTTTTTCAATTATATGCATAACCAGAGCAGGCAGTGTCTTTAAAAATTGCCCGACTAGGATATGCTAGACTTTTTTCTTTATGAAATTCTGAGAGGCTGAAAATCATAATCACTCAGAACTCAGGCACCATGAACTACCTGGGTCAGGGCAATGACTTCCTTCCCTTCTTCTTTCCTTTTAACATGTGGCCCTGAGAATCAGGCTAGGAGTGTGTGTGCTTCATGTGTCTTGTTAGGTTCTAGGTGAAGTTGATGGAATCTCCATTGGATCTGAGAATTTGAGCTACTATTATTTTGGAGGTAGGATTCTAGCCCAAATGTGGAGCTAGCCAGCCATGCAGAGAAGCTTTGAGAAGTCATGAGGCCTGAGACTTGGGTAGAAAGGTGGGCTTTTGACTTGGAACTTGGAATTATGATATATAGGAAAAGAGCTAAGCCATGAACCTTGATCCTCTTTCCCTTGTCAGAGTATGAGGTAGAACAGGAGGTAAAGGGGGCATTATTCCTCCAGGTGTTAGACTGATGTTTATATATTTATTCTTACTATCCCTTTAAAACACACATTTCTTTATAAAAGCTAATCCAGCTGTTAAGTGGTTAAATGAAACTGGGGTTGAGGGGACTCCCTATAACTGGCGTTGTTGGAGTCAATGGCAGAGAACCTAGATAGTACAAATCACCTCAGGGGTACTGAAGAATCCTGGGGGAAGGCAATGAGATAGAATATATCTAGCCTTCAGGCTTTGGAGGCCCAGAAAATTACTGCTACATTGAAAACTTGGAGGAGAGTAAGATTTAAAAAAGTGGAAAGGTGGGAGGAAAGCAGGTTATACAAGTTTTTAAAAGCCAAAGTATTCTTTTGTAAAAGCTCCTCAATGTTCAGTGACTAAGTGGAACATGGAGTGCTAATAACTACATTCCTAAAATGGAAGGAACACAACCATTAAGGTATTGAATCAATGATAACAGAGACTCCCCCCACCCAAACTCTCCAGCAACCTGAGAACCCTGAAGAGGACATGTAGCCTTGTTTGCCTCTGACAGAATGAGGTCAGAGCATTCTTGTTATATTGGCTTAGTTTTTAAAAAATTTTAAAAGTTTTCTGATTTTTAATTTATGGAATTTATATGTAGCATAATAAAAGATAATTGTACATGAAAGTACAAATCTTTTATGTACAATTTGGTATTCCTTTTAAATACATAAAAAAGTTACTATATAAATTTCTTTGTTTTTTTTTTAAATTTTTTCCCCTTCTTCCTCTCCCATTTGTTTAGTGACCTGGCCTTAAATTCATGCCTTGGCCTCTATCATCAGAAGAGAATATACTAAAGTAATCTGGGGCAGAACCTAGGATGAGAACTGAGGTGTGGGATGAAGGAAGAAGGCTGGAATCTTTCTTCTAACCTAGCATGCTAACTATGAAATGTTTCTAGATTCCTTTGCTTTATAATCTCTTTCATCAAAATAAAAGGAGGTGGGCAGACATGTCTGATCTGACCACCTGATTGCTTTGACTAGACAAGCACTTTAATTGAGTGAAAGTAGGGGAAGGGTAGAACTAATTTGTTTTTAAATGGAAAATACCCATTCCCATTCAGCAGGCATCCTTTTATTGTAATTAGTAATGGATACCATCCAAAGATAGAGAGATTTGGATTCAGTAAATGTTCCAAAAGCCTTTGGAGAAGAAATCAGGATAATTTTATGAGAGCTTACCATTTCTCATGAAATCTTAGTATTTCTCACTCCTGGCATGATTGGGAATACTGGTTTGAATATTCTTTTACGGGAAATTCATATCTCTACTCCTTTTTTGGAGGAAAGCAAAAGAGGAAGTACAAAATGAAGACTGAGCAATCTTCATTCTTTAGTGGGGCATTGGAGATCAGTGTTTTGGGGGAATATAAAGTCCCCAGCACCTGTCCTTTTGGGTCTGTGGGTCATTATACTATGTATAAATCCCACAAATTAATTCTATCCTAAGGAGAATGGGGAACTAAAACCTCACAGGAGACAAAAAAGTCAATTCAACAAGAATTTATTTAAGAATTTTGTGGAAAAAACACTGAAGGCTACAAATTTCATAAAATATTGTGAAAGCTCTATACATTTGATGAAATTTCTTGCAGGTTGCTCTCAGGTTACTCATTGCTATGCATTATTTGAAGAGCAAGCAACTTGTCAAGTCTTTTGGGCATCGTCAAAATTGAAAGGTGAATAGGGACATAATGGGGTTTTCTAGCTCTCACTACTATCATTTTGGCATGACTTTCTTCTTTGAGTTTGCCTTCTCAAACTCATAACACCTGAAAGAAGGCATATGGAAATCAGTGATGGTAGAAGAAAGAAGGCATGAGTCTTTGAAAGTAAAAGAGAAGGACTGAGAGAGACTCGATTGCACCTGACTGTACCTATCCTCCAGTCTCTGGACATAAAAGTTATGAAAGGTTATTCCATATAGGCATAACCTCTGGAGATTTTTAAAATTAATAATCGATTGTAGTTCTTGCACTACACAGACAACAATGTTTTAAATCCTTCTTTTCTATTTCATTTAAAAATTTTTCAGTTTCAAATTTTCCCCCTCTCTTTAATCCCTCCCCCACCTTTTAAGAAGACAAACAATTATGATACAGATTATCATGTGAAGTCATGCAAAAGCATATTTCTGTATCAGCCAAATGGCAAAAGAAAACAGAAAAAATCCAAGAAAAATAAAGTAAATAAAATAAAAAGAAGTATATTTCAATCTTTAATTCTTTCCCTGGAGATAGCATTTTTCTTCATGCATCCTTTGGAACTGTCTAGACCAGAATAGCTAAATCTTTTACAGTTGATCATCCTTACGATATTACTGTTAGTGTGTACAATGTTTTCCTGGTTTTGCTCACTTCATTTTGCATCAGTTCATGTAAGTCTTTCCAGGTTTTTCTGAAACCATTCTGCTTGTCACTTTTCATATCAAAATCATATTCAAATTGCAATCATGCTACAAGTCATCCAGCCATTCCCCAATTGATGAGTACCCCTTCAATTTCCCATTCTTTGCCACCCCCAAAAAGAGCAACTATTAATACTTTTGTACAAATAGATCCTTTCCCTCCTTTTTGATCTATTTGGGACCCAGACTAGCATTGCTTTTTCAAAGAGTATGCAGTTTTACAGCCCTTTGGTCTTATTTCCAAACTTTTCTCCAGAATAATTGGATTAGTTCCCAACTCCACCAACAACTTATTAATGAACATGTTTTCCTTCTTTCTCTTCAGCAACTGTCATTTCTGATAGGTATGAGATGGTACCTCAGAATTATTTTAATTTGCATTTCTCTAGTCAAAAGTTATTTAGATGATTTTTTCATACGGTTATAGATAGATTTGATTTCTTCCGAAAGCTACCTTTTCATGTCCTTAGACCATTTATCAATTGGGGAATGACTTGTATTTTTTTTATAAATTTGTTTCAGTTCTCTATATATTTGAGAAATGAGGCTTTTATCAGAGAGACTTGATGTAAATATTTTTTGAGATTACTTCATTGTGTATGGTTAGTAAAATATGGTTTCCCTCATTATCTCTTTTCATTTGATCTATTTTTTGCTTTTGCTTCATCTGAGATCATGACCCCTACCTTTTTTTACTTCAACTGAAGTATAATAGATTTTGTTCCAGCCACTTTTTTTAGTGCTGTGTGTGTCTTTGTGTTTCAAGAGTGTCTCATGTACCCAACATATTGTTGAATTCTAATTTCTAATTCATTCTGAGATCTGCTTTCATTTCATGGGTGAGTTCATCCCGTTCACATTCACAGTTATCATTTCTAACTCTGTATTCTTTCCATCCTGTTTTCTTCTGTTTATCCTTCTCTCTCTGTTATCCTGTCCCTTCTCAAAAGTCTTTTTGCTTCTGACCACTGCCTCCTTTAAGTCACCCTCCCCTTTATCATCTCCTTCCCCAACATCTTATCCCCCTCCTATTTAATTTCTTATAAGAACTTTATCACCTTGCTAAAGATTTAGACAAAGAACTCATGTTTCAACAATTGTTTACTTCTGTAAGAACTTTTCTGAGCTGAAGCTAAAGCTAAGGCAGTAAGCTTTTAGATGATCTTTCATTTGGGAGGTATAATGGATCTCTGTGTCTTCTCTGTCTTCTGAAACTCCAAAGCACAACATGGAAGGCAAATATAGCTCTAGCATTATTTCTTTTTAAGGAACGATCCAATCCTTCCAATGCCATCTAATGTTTTTTGAACAAGAACAAGTTTTTTTATCTTATCAAAATTGTTCAAGTATCAACGAATACAATTATGTGATTTTTGTTATATGGTCAATCATATTTATAGTTTTTCAAATTTTGAACTCGCTCTGCATTCCTGGTATAAAGCCGTTCTGGTCATAGTGCCTTTTCTTTGCAATATCTTGCACTGGACTCCACACTAACATTTTATTTACAATTTTTACATTGATTCTTATTAGGTTTTTTGTTTGTTTTGATTCTCCCTAGTTTAAGTATCAAGATCATATTTGTGACACACAAGAATTTGATAAAATCTTTTATTTTCCTATTTTCAACAGTTTACATAGTACTGGAATTATACCCTGCTATGGGCCTGAGAGGTCCCAGGCAGATGTAGAAGATCATGTTCAGGACTCCAAGGCCCCTGATGTGGGTACCTAGGGGCTGACTTGACGTTATCTCTTGCTGTGGCACTCAGTGCTCCAAGGAGCATAGATGTGTCTTATCTCCTTAAGCAGTGACCTGTATGGGAGGGTAGTGGTGGTGATTGTCCCCCACTTCTATTCTGATCAGCCAAAATGCAGATCTGATTTCAGGCCCTGATGGCCCTGATTATTGGAACATGCTCTTGTGACGGAATTGCCAACCCCCAGCCTCTTGGACGGCATTCACTGTTCATGACTCAGGTAAACTGAGGGGAGACTGGTAAGGAATGAACAAGATGGCACCGGGAGGAAGGGTTCTGCCCCAGTTTTGCTCAAGGCTATTTTCCCGGGCTTTTGGAGAACAAAGAAGGCCCAAGATGTTTTTCTTTCTAGGGGCTACGCGTCTGCTCTGGGCAGTCCTGGTCATAGGTATAGTACTTCCTTATAAGGGCAAACTATTTGCTGATAGGTCCACTTATGGCTCTAGTGTCAGTAAAGAGATAAAAGCACCATTCATTGCTTCAATAAACGGAGTTCTTCACTATCTTGTCTCCCACCTCGGTCATTGCTTAAAGCTCATTCCACCAAGGCCTGCAGGCCCCTGCTGGTCAGATAAGGCCTGTGGGCCTGAGAAATCAGGCCCAGACTCCCTAACATGCTCTGACTTGTGATCTCTTCACATTTTGCCCTTTCTCCCTCCCTCTTCCCCCACTCCCTACCTCAGCACTCCTGTTCAGAATGCCTATTCCTTCTGTCCCTTGTACTGGAATTCACATTGACTTGACTGGTGAAAATCCTCTCCTATTATGTACATGCTTCAGGCCCTTTTACTGGGGCTTCAGCTAGCTTCCCTGTAGTGATCTCGCTCCCAGCACTCTGCTTCAACCTCATTTATTGGCTTCTTTTCAGGGACTCCTCTTCCTAGAAACTGAAAGCTTCATACCCAAGTTCTGGAGCTTTCCTTGTCTGACTGCTCTTCTGGGCTGGAGCTGTCTTTCAGTGCAGTTCTGAAAGGCAAGGCCAAGTCCACTTCAGCTTCTTTCCTGATTTCTTTTATCCTTGCTTTATCTGAGTTTCTCCCCAGGTGGAAATCTGACTTTTGTGGGAGACATAGGGTGCCCTACAAACTTTCACATTGCAGTCTTAATCAGAAGTCTCTCCTGGGATGCTTATTCAATTATTTTGAAGTTTGAAGACCCTTGGAAAATATAAAAAGCTTATTTTGGGAGTCTTTTTTGCTACCATTTGCTTCCTGAAAACTGAAAAACTATTAGAGCTGAGCTTGGTCAATTACATTTTACAAGTCTCCTCTATTAGCATTGGTAGAATTACACTGTGCATATTTCCATTGGGATGGAATCAGAGGTCATATTTTCCACATATTATCACTCTATATAGTACAAATGCAAATAATGTGATCACTTCATAGGACTCATTATTTACACTAATCAGGACCTGACTGGAATATTCCAAGGAAGCAGGATCTAAAATTTGAAAGAGATCATAGAGGCAGTCTAATGCATTTTATATGAGAAAAAAATGATCCTTTTCAACATATCTATTATATAATTAGTCACCTTTTTTGGAAGATACTAGTGAAGGGAACACATGGTCCTTACTGTGGGGAAAGAATGCTAAGTTTGGGAGAATGCTAAGTTATTTGGAAGTTTTTTATTCCATGACAGCTTAAGAAAGCACATTCATAAGAAGTATCCCTTCTGGTGGCAGACTGGACAGAACTTTTTTTTTCAGAACTATGAAATGGCACTGATCTCTTGTAGTTCTGGTCACACTTTGAATCTGGTAAGTAGTGCTTGGTTTCAGAATCCTCCTAAATATAAAATAACAAATGCTCTGAGATCAAAACAATCTTTTAACAGTGCATCATTGGATTCTGGTCATGCTTAAGCCTTTGCCAGTTTAATCAGTAAGCCACCCTCAAGTCAATAATTGCCTAGTCCTTGAATAATTGCAGGTATCTATTATGTGGAACATTATCCACACAGAAATGAATGTGTAACTATTGAACACATAGCAAAATAAACTTTGTTGGAGAATCTTTTCTTTAGGATATCTTAAAATTCTTGGACAGACTATTGTGGAGACTCTTACTTCCCTTCTTTTCCAAGTTGTGTCCAACTTAGGACACAGCAAGGAAAAAAATCTATAGAATTTTTTTTTTTGAAGGGAATATTTTCTAACACTTTGAATTTTTATTTGAGGGCAATCTAGTATTCACAATGGTTTTTTTTTTTTTTGATTTAGGTTCATTTCTAGAATTTAGTTTATTGCTTCTATTTTCCTATTGCGAAAGTTTTTGAAAAATTCAAGAGAAAGTGTGGGATCTAGTCACCCCTACTCCAGGCCCCTCTCAAAAAAAGGTATTGAAAATCTGGAATCCTCATTTTATTGGATTCCTCCTGTCCACAAAGACCAAGAAACTCAATCTTCCAAAGAAATAGACAAGTCACAAGCTCATTCAAGGATTTAGTATAAAGAAAAACCAAATCAAACAAAAACGAAAACAGCTAGCTTCCAAGATATGTAATCGGTCAGCACAATTCAGTATAATCTCCTCTACTTTTTCTATCTACTGGTAGCTAGCAAATGTTATTCAAATGCTCATAGCATCCTAGATTTAGAGCAAGAAAAGATTGCAGAGACCACTGAGTCTTAGCTCCTTATTTCACAGAAAAAGAGATTTTTTCTTTCTATATTACGTTTTACATTTTACACATGAAGTCTTGAGATATGAAGTAACTTGTAGAAGGTCATATAGGTAGTCAGTTCCAGAACTTGCACCCAGATTCTGACACCCAAGCTAGTGAAATGTTTCAGGATGAAACTGAGGCCTTGCATGATTTTCCAACAAGAAAGAAAAATACAACTCTGTTTAAGGCAGGAAAGGGTTCTCATTCTTTACAGATTTTTAGGCTTAAAACAAATAGAGGTATGAAGATAGCCTCCTCTTAACCAGAAAATCAAATGATCATATAATCTATTTTCTAAGCACCCTTTTTGAAAGCCAATTTTAATTAGTATCATATTTTAATCATATTTTTAATTTAGTATCATATTTTAATTTAGTATCATATGTATTTATAAATATATAAATTATAATACCTCATGAATATCCATAGGATCTTGTGTTTATAATCTTTCTGACAAAGGATCACCAGCAGGTTTGTTTGTTGTAATAGGGAGATTGTGCAAAAAGGAAATTTATGACTGGTTTCCATTATGAAACTCATGGTTAAAAAAGGATAGGAAAGACCTTTCTTATTTAACTTGGGCATTTGATGCTCTGAGAGCTTCTTGAGGAACAACTTGAAAATGAGATTTTTCTGGCTTTTTCTTCCTTCCTCTGACTTTCCTTTCCTTCCCTCTTCTCCCTTCTCATCTTTGGCTAGGTGCATATTAGTTAATGCTTTTAAAACCACTGCTTTAGCTGTACTGAAAGTACTTTTTTTGTGTGGGAGATGTACTTCAGGCATAATGCTAGGGTCACTTTCTGAGTAACATTTTATAGGATTGATTAAACTTTAGTACCGTAACTGTTGACTTTACAGGCCTGGAAAGAGACTCAGAGTGCTAAACTCTAGATAATTTGTGACTTGCAATTCTAAAAAATCAAATAGAGATAAGGTTTTAATGTGTTTGATTAAAAAAATGTAGTCAGCTATTTCTCTGAGTCTTCTATTTTTAAAAGACCTCAACATTTAAAATGAAATAATGTCTTTTACACTAATGAAGTAAAATTACAGTAAATAATTATGTAAGAGAAGGCATCTTAATTGGAGGAAGGAGGAGAAAGATTTAAATTGGGCTTTCCATTGCTCTAAGAGTAAGTATTCCATGTACATATACACGTTTAAATATTGCTGTCTATTATATATAATTGTTGGAAAATGAATGTGCACTAGCTCTTGGCAGTTTTTAAGTCTCTGTGGCCTGCAGTTCACTGCATTGCAAATATTTGCTGCTGAAAGTTATAGTCCTTGGATTGAATCATGGGCCAGAGATGTAGAAGTCTCTCTTTTCTTGGCTGTCCTATCAAGTAAAATCCTAAGGAGGCCTTCTCGTTTGCACATACATTATAAAAATGGGAGAAAGTGCATGTTTGACTTTAAAGAAAACTGACTCTGGAGTCAACAGATTTAGATGAAAATCTTGCCTCTGATGCTCACTACCTGTGTGACATTGGATAAATCACTTAACCTCACTGGGCTTCATTTTCCTCATTTGGCTTCTGATGTCTCTTTCAGGTCTAGATATATGATCATATGATTAATATGGGAGTAATATCTATTTCACTAATGGGAATAATAGCAGCCTCTGCTTCTTCTGTGCTTCCTGTGTGTGTGTGCATAGCATTTAATAGGATTCTCAAAAACACCTGGTGCTATGGAAAAGGCACTGGGCTTGAAGTCAAGGAGACCTGGCTTCAAATCCCACCTTAGACAATTATTAGCTATGTGACTCTGTGACCCTGGGCAAGTAACTTAAGCTCTGCACAGTTTCATCTTCTATAAAATTTGGGGTGTAGGTGGGCTCAGTAGCCATTAAATTTTCTTTGAGTTCTAACTCTAGGATTCAATGATGCCAAAGTCAGTGTTCTACCCATTACCAATCTGACAGTGGTATGTATAGTAGAAAAAAAATTGGATTAGGAGCCAGAGAATCTGGGTTTGAGTCCCAGCCCTGCTAGTCACTACGTGTATGCGCTTGGGAAAGTAATCTCAGAGAATTCCAGGCATGGAGTTAGCCAATGAAAATGTCTGAGGCCAAGAGATGGAGTGTCTTGCTTGAAGAATATTCAAAGGCCAGTGTCACCATATTGTTCTCTCTCTCTCTCTCTCTCCCTCTGTCTCCCTCTCTCTCTCCCCCTTTCTCTTTTTCTTTCTTTCCCTACATATGTATAGGATATAAGAAGACTGGAGGGGCAAGTCATGAATGACTTTGAAAGTCAAACATAGGATTTCATGCTTGATCCTGGAGGTGATGGGAAGCCACTGGAGTTACTGAGTGCAGAGGTGACACAGTCACATCTATGGTTTAGGAAGATCATTTTGGCAGCTGAGTGGAAGCTGTAATATTGGACAGATTTGTGATGGAAACCAAGCAATAGGCTACTGCACTACTCCAGGTGTGAGGTGATAAGAGTACAGGCTTCTCTATTTTGTAAGCCATTGGCTCATATTCTTTGGTATTTCAATTTGTGTTAAGAGGAAATTTTAAAATTATCTTTGAGGACTTCCTGATGCTTTTGGTTTCAGCATTTTCTAGATCGATTTTTCTTTTCCTGCTTGTAGCTTTGTATTTCACTTCTTTGTATTTGTCCATCACTCACCTTCTAGTCCTCCCCGCTTTGTTGGTGAGTGGATCCTGAGTGGTAGGCTGCAAGGCTGCCTTTGTCTAGGGGATATGGGTCACCATGGCTTAGGCCCCTGCTGTCAGTGGGCTCTTGAGGTACAGACCTGGTTACAGGGAATTTTGATTCCCTCTTCTTCAGGTCTCATGCTTTTTATGCAATCACCTGTACAGGTGCCATGCTCCATGTCTTCTCTCCATGGTCTTCTTTTCTGCCTTCTGGGGAGAATCTGCTGCTTATTGGAGGTATTTGTGGAAGGTATTAATAAATTAATTAATAAATAAATATATTAATAAATAAAAATAAATTAATAAAGTCTGTGCTGGAGCAAGGGATCCCAAGATAGACCACTGTAATCACTCACAGGCTATTTTGTGCTCCTACCATGGGCATATAAAAGCTGGTTGAGGGAGTGTTATTGAGTGAGAGCTCTTTGGATGAGATGTCTTTGGTGTTAGTTAATTCTCAAAGATTTCTCCTCATTTGGGTTATTTCTGTCTTCTATGGATTAGTTTCAATTAGTCTACATCTATATAATAATTACATTTTTGGAAAATTGGACAGTTTAAGTGGTTTGGAAAAAAGTGATTAATCTGCCTTCTGTTTTCAGTTTACTTTTTAAAGTCATTATTCTCTTAAGTACTAAAATGGATTGGTGATTCCAAGGATTTGGATGATCTTTGATAGAGCACAGCCCATGTAGGCAGTCTTCCTTTTTTTTTCTGATATTTCAAGGGCCTTGGCAAACCATTGTGGCTACTGATCTATCACATTTCCTCCCTGCCACATGAGATAGACTAACCTATCTCTTTCTGTCATATATCTTGTCCTTTTCTTCCTCTTTGAGGACTTTCATTGTTTCTAAGTTGCAGCCTGCTTAAAGCTGCCATGAAGGTTTCAACTTCTTTCTACATGATACTAATTTTATAACTTATTAGAGATGGTTGAATTCCATCTTGCTGCCATAAAGCAACACTAGAAAAATATTGATACTAGAAAGAGATTTTTGTTTGTTTGTTTCAGAAGAAGCTTCAGGGTCATTAGAAGAACTTGTAAGTTCCTGAAGTCAAACCAGTCCTCTCCTCCTCAGGATGCTTTATGGTTGTGAATTAAGGAAACATCATGATCTTGGAAGAGTTAAGATTATGGATATCCAAATGCCAAAGTAAAAAATCAAAGGAATGCAAAAGGAAAAAAGAAGCTTGTTGATAATGATGACTTTTTTTTAAAGTGGTGTAAATAACTGTAGCATGAGAAGATATTAAGAGATTACAGTTTGACAACTTGTGGAGTATATTGGGTAACTCAAAGATATTTTAAAAAGTGAGAACAAAATCTTCTGATACATTGAGTAATTCCCTATAGAAGATGTATGAAGAAAGCATGAGTCAATAGGATAGGTGAATGAATGAAAAAGCATTTATTAAGTGCTTACCATGTTCAAAGCACTGCACTAAGTGCTGGAAATACAATTAGAAACTAGGACAGTCCTTGCTCTTAAGAGATTACATTTGCATTGTTGGTAGAGTCATGAACTGATCCAACCATTCTGGAGAGAGCAATTTGGAACTATGCCCAAACAGCTATAAGACTGTGGTCTTTAATCCCTTTGATCCAGCAGTGCCACTGCTAGGTCTGTATCCCAGACATCAAAAAGGGAAAAAAGACCTATTTGTACAAAAATGTTTATAGAAGTTCTTTGTGTGATGGCTAAGAATTGGAAATCAAAGGGATACCCATCAACTGGGGAATGACTGAATAAGCTGTGGTATATGATTGTGATGGGACATTATTATACTATAAGAAATTACAAACAGGATGATTTCAGAAAAACCTAGAAAGACTTATATGAACTAAGGCATAGTGAAATGAACAGAATAACATCGTACATAGTAACAGTAATATTGTTCAGTGAGGAACTGTGAATGACTTATTTATCCTCAGCAATATATAATGATCCAGGATAATCCCAAAGGACTATTGATGAAGCATACTATCCCCCTCCAGAGAAAGAACTGATATTGTTTGAATACAGACTGAAGCATGCTATTTTTCAATTCATTTTTTTTCTTATTGGAGTCTTCTTGTACAAAATGACTAAAATGGAAATGTTTTACATAATTCACATGTATAAGCTATATTGGATTGTTTACCATCTCAGGAACAAGGGAAGAGAGGAATAAAATTTGAAACTCAAAACTTTCAGTAAAAATAAAAAAAAATAGAAAAAAGAGTATGTTCTAATGCAAGACAACAGACATAGAATATTTTAGTCAAAAGTTAGATAGAAAGGCAGAACCTTGTGGTTCTTTTTTAAAATTTTGTTTTCAGTGTTCTACAATCACTTCCATATATCTTAGATTTTTTCCCCCTCTCTCCCTCTCCTTCTCCCCTAACTTCCCACTCCCTCTTTGAGATGGCATACAGTTTTATATAGGTTCTACATATTACATTTCCACCTTAGTCATGTTGCATAGAAGAATTAAAATGACTGGAAGAAATCATAAAACAAAACAAAACATAATACAAAGAAAATGATCTGCTTCATTCTGCGATTGAATTCCATAGTTCTTTCTCTGGATATGGAAAACATTTTGCCTTAAGAGACCATTGGGAATTTTTTAAGTCCTTGCATTGCAATGAAGTACTAAGTTTACCAGAAAAATTCCTCACACGCCGTGGTTGTTGCTGTGTACAGCGTTCTCCTGGTTCTGTTCCTTTCACTCAGCATCAGTTCATATAAATCTTTCCAGGCCTCTCTGAAGTCTTCCTATTCATCATTTCTTATAGCACAATAGTATTCCATTACATTCATATACCATAATTTATTCAGTCATTCCCCAACTGATGGGCATTCCCTTGATTTCCAGTTTTTGGCCACCACAAAGAGAGCTGCTATAAATATTTTTGTACATGTACCCTTTCCCGTTTTTATGATCTCTTGGGGATACAGTCCTAGAGGCAATATTGCTGGGTCAAAAGGTATGCACATTTTTGTGGCCCTTTGGCCATAGTTCCAAATTGCTGTCCAGAATGGTTGGATCAGTTCACAGTTCCACCATCAATGAATTGGTGTTTCAACTCTCCCACATCTTCTCCAATGTTTATCATATTCTTGTTCTGTCATGTTAGCCAATCTGATAGATGTCGTATGTCAGAGTTGTTTTGATTTGCATCTCTCTAATCAATAGTGATCTAGAGCATTTTTTCATATGACTATAGATAGCTTTAATTTCTTCCTCTAAAAATTGAGTGTTCACATCCTTTTAACCATTTATCAATTGGGGAATGACTTGCATTCTTGTACATTTGACTCATTTCTCTCTATATATATTAGAAATGAGGCCTTTATCACAGATATCACAGACACTAGTTGCAAAAATTCTTTCCCAGTTTTTTGCTTCTCTCCTAATCTTGGTTGCATTGAGTTTGGTTGTGCAAAAACTTTTCAGTTTAATGTAATCAAAATTATCCATTTTGCACTTCATAATGTTTTCTCTGTCTTGTTTAGTCAAAAATTCTTCCATTCTCCATAAATCAGATAAATACACTATTCCTTACTTCACTAATTTGTTTATAGTATCCCTCTTTATACCTAGATCATGTACCCATTTGAACTTTATTCTTGTGTACAATGTCAGTCATTAGTTTATGCCTAGTTTCCACCACACTGTTAGCCAATTTTCCCAGCAATTTTTGTTGAACAGTGAGTTCTTATCCCAGAAGCTGGGTTCCTTGGATTTATCAAACAGTAGATTGCTATATTCATTGACTACTGTGTCTTGAGTGCCTAACATATTCCATTGGTCTACCCCTCTATTTCTTAGCTAGTACCAAGTGGTTTTGATAATTGTTGCTTTATAAATACAATTTGAGATCTGGTAGAGCTAGGTCACCTTCCCTAGCATTTCTTTTCACTAGTTCCCTTGATATTCTGGATCTTTTGTTCTACCAGATGAATTTTGATGCTATTTTTTTTATCTCTAGAAAATAATTAGTTTCATTGATATGGCACTGAATAAGTAAATTAATTTAGGTAGGATTTTCATTTTTATTATATTGACTTGGCCTACCCACGAGTAACTGATGTTTTCCTACTTACTTAGATCTGCCTTAATTTGTGTGAAAAGTGTTTTGTAATTGTGTTCATATAGTCCCTGGGTTTGTTTTGGCAGGTAGACTCCCAGATGTTTTATAGTGTCTACCATAGCTTTAAATGGGATTTCTCTTTCTATCCCTTGCTGTTGGGCTTTGTTAGTAATATGTAGAAATGCAGAAGATTTATGTGAATAGAATCTTGTGGTTCTTAAAGTACAGTGGAAAAACTTCTGGTAATGAATGCTCTTTAATGTCATCCTCTTCCGCACCCTGCCCCTACACCTTGTAGCTTTTGTCTTATCTTTGTCTTATTTTTGTCTTATCTTTCTCTATTAGAATGTAATCTCCTCTAAGGCAGGGCCTTTCTATTTATGTTCCAAGTTCTCGGCACTTTGCTTTACACATAGTAACCATTCACGTTCTCTGTCTGTCTGTCTGTCTGTCTTTCTGTCTGTCCATCTCTCATTTCTATGCCTCAGAGCCCTCAGTTGTCTCCGCTGGGGCCTGCCAGTAGGTCACGCTGTTATTTTGACCTGCCTGAAATATATCACCTCCTTCTCTTCCTCATGGTACCTTGCTGCTTCATCTATGAATAGAATGTATAGAAGAATTGCAAATAGTATTAGTGAAGTGAGTGTCCACATTAATGAAATTCTAGATCCTTATTTGGCAGCAATATAGCCCAGTAGAAAGAGCACTGACTCCTTAATTAGAGGATTGAGGATTGAATCATGCTTCTGACGCTTTCTACTGTGTTACTTGGAGTAAGTCAACTTAAATTCCTTGGGTCTTGATTTCCTGGTCAGTAAAATAAGGGGTTTAGAATAGATGTTTCTAGCTCTACATTAATAATTTTATGATACACTAGAAAACCAAGGTATGCAATATACATGTATGTCTTTATATATATATATATGTACATGTAGATCTACATCTATGTCTATGTCTATATCTGTATCTCTATGTATCCACTATGTATCCATGTATGTATTTATCTATCATTTTTAGAGATAGTCATCTGTGCTATTTTTTGGAGAAGAATTTAATGCTGATTCTCTGCATGTAGGCTTGATGTATGAACATAGTGGCCAGAGATTGAAGGGACAATCCATGAGGTCAGTAGTCCATGAACCAACCCTATATGATTGATTAAAACAGTCCTGAAGTTCCAGTCAAATGGATAAATAATAGACATTTAAAAAATGAGACCCTAGTTCATCCCCTAGAACATTCTTTACTAAATTGATATCCACATTTTCTACATTAAATGTCCAATCCAGCTTTTTTACACATGGTTTCCATAATTTAGTTAAGCAGTGGGGATTGAGAATAATGCCAAATTTTGGTTCTTAGAGGAATAAAATAAGTCTCAACTTTAGAATCCTAAGAGGGAAATTTGCTCCCATCTACCAGATGTTTTCCTCACTTTGCTCACTGGACATATCTCCACTAGCTCTGTGATTCCTGGACTGTGTGCTACCTTCCACATCATGTCTGGAAAGACTTAAGGCTTTCATCACTGGGGCCTCCTTGTTCTAATTGGTGAAGATCCTATGTATTCCATTAATTCAAGATAGGCTGGCTCCAGCCATGCCTTGCTTTACTCCCTCGCTTCTATTAGAATCTCAACTCTGTAAATGATTATCTCCACTTTTTAAAAAAATTGATATTTCCAGCAACTAATACAGTGGTTGACACGTAGTAAACACTCCATAAATGCTTTTTCATACATTCATTCCTTTCTCCATTCATTTATGAGAACTTTCCATGTGTTACCGAGAAAATCCACTTTTGAAAGATTCTGTTTTTTTATATTAGTCAGACCGAGAATGGAAGAACATTAAAGTGTCATTGTTGAACCTCTTGCTAATCTCTGCATTCAGATGCAGAGAAGATCAAGTTACATTTTTTGTGTCAAAGTGTTATATTTTGGAAAATCTCTACATTATTGGTGGAAAGAGCATTAAATCTGGAATCGAGAAACTTGAATTCAAATGAATCAATCGAAAAAGCAAAATACCAAGACAAAAATAAAACCTGCTTTTGAGCACTACTCATTTTAAAAGGGAAGACACACATACATATGAACACATACATATATATATATATGTTTATAAAATAGTTATCTCTTCCACATCATGACTTTCCCAGAGTAGTTTTGCTATGTCATGGGTTGGCATAAGAAGTTAAGTAAGAATTTTTGGGGAGCTGTGCAGAAGCTGCAGACAACATGGAGCCCATCACTAAATACTTAACCTAAATTTTACAACAAGGCACTGTAAATGCCCCTAAAAGAAAAGGAGGGGCAGCTAGGTGGCGCAATGGGTAGAACGGGCCCTGGAGTCAGAAGGACCTGAGTTCAAATTTGATCTCAGACACTCAACAATTATTAGCTGTGTGATCCTGGACAAGTCACTTAACCTTCATTGTCTCACAAAAAGAAAAAGAAAAAAAATTCAGATTTCTTCTCTGACATGAAAGAAAGGGTCAAAAAATCTTACACAGATTTTCCTGGGGGTGCTGTGCCCCTCACTCCCATAATGTGGAAGGGATGACTGTATGTGCAACAACCTATTGCAAAAATTAGAGCATTTTAACTACCAAGGGGCAATATTAGCAACCTAAGGTCCATTGGATTTCCTTATCTTTCCTTTATAAAGAGGGTTTATTTTAGATGAAAAGTTCTGAGTTCACTTATGATTGTGTGTAACCTCCAATCTGGGAAAGAATTATTAAAACATAGACAAAGTTTGGGTTCTCCTTCTGACTTTACATTTACATTTATTTCTAGTTGTCCCTAGGTCTCTTCGTGGTTAAAGCAAATTTCACTTTACTAAACAGTACAGTCAGAACCCTGTTTGAAGTTCAGGTTATATAGAGCCTTACACCATTGTCTTTATGGGAAACACAAGAAGCCCATGTCAACCAGGCTTGGGGCCAGGTGTTTGTAATTATGCTCACAGGAGGATGGTTATTGATCCACATAAAAAGCCACAGAACAGCATCATGCCTAAGCAATAGGAAACTGACCTTGGGGTCTGGAAAACAGAGTTGTAATTTGGGCAGACTGAATTGGTTCTCCCCCAGGGCACCAAAATTTAGAGGGCATTGATAGCATTTGAAGTCTTTTGGTATATAGCCCTATTCTACAGCTTGTTAAACTCCCACTCAGATACCCCAGGGACAAATTATTTAAAGCTTAGCTTTTGGCTCATGTCTCCTCCAAAGGAAGGAGTAGAATGGTAGTCAATGTACAATGGAAAGTATTTATGGGATAGGTATTTCTTATACACAAAATGATTGCTTATAAAAGACTCTGCATCCATTGACAGAACATATGACAATGGGATTCAGTAACTTAATGCATAACTCACCTTAAATCTGGAAAGCTGATACTTAGATTTAGTAGAATATAAAGGGGTTTGGATTACAGCTAATTTTATGTTTTATACTGCACTGACTTCAAATTTTCTCCTTCAAAGAGAAGGAATCTTCTGTACTTCAAGAAGACAAGCCAGAGACTTGGTCTTCTCTTTTGGTGGTCATTTTATCCAATGAAGAAATTCCCTTTGCCACCAATCAGCTTCATTCAATGGACTGGGAAATCCAAACTCCTTGGACTCCCTACCTCTCCTCAAAACTTGGGTATACCCACCTCTGGTTTGATCTTGAATAATCTACTCAGGAAAGGGAAAAAACAACCTGGGACCTAAATTGCAGTTTGCCTTGTAGATTTTTCCTACTCTAGCTGCCATGTGAGATCAGGAATCATGATGCAAATTGGAATATGGGCCAACTCCATCCTCTATGTCTCCCTGGAAATCTCAGAGCTTCAAAATGGCACTTGAATGATCAAAGGAAGAGCAATTTAGTTTTAAATTCTATTTTTAACTGACCTTGCACCCTATCCATTCATCTCTCTTATAGAGTAGCAGGACATAAGGCACTACTCGTTTTTGTTTTTGTTTTTTGTATCACATTAAAGCAACAAATCCTTTCAGCACTGGAATATCACATGGCCAGAAGCTGCCAGGAAGTTGCCATCCTCAGAAGATTCAAGTGTCCTCACAGTTCCTGGAAGTTTCTCCTGAAATAAAGTCTGGAGAATGATCCCCATAGTCAATTTCACCTGAAATCTGCATTTTTCAGACTGAAACTCTCCACAACTGAGATGCAAATTATACCACTGTAGTTCTGAAGGTGTTTTATTTTACATAAATGTATCCCTGAAGGGCACAGCACATTGCTGATTTGCAGTTTTAACATGCCACTTTCACTGAAAGACTCAGTCACAAGGAATGTAATACCAAAGTTCTTATTCTCTGTGTTTCATACATTATACTTTCCCCAGACCTAATGAAGGAGGATGAAATAGGCATGAGGGAGGAGAGAAAGAGATAATCATCTCTGCAGCAGCTGGGAAAGCGCATTATCACATCTTCCCTTTGCGTAAGATGATTGCGAAGCTTTCTGGGCTCCTCAGACTACACAGGCTCATCGATCCAGGACCTACAGGTCGTCTAGTCCAACCCTTTTGTTTTACAGATGAGAGACTGATGCCCAGAGAGCTGCAATGACTTCCTTAGGGTTGCATAGATAAGAATGAGCAGAACCAGGATTTGAGACCAGGTCCTTTGACATTGGACCATTGCTTTCCCCACAGCACCATGTGAAAACGATGAAAGGATGTGGTTCTAGGGAATGGTCAATCATAAGAAGAGTCTTTTTCTCCATATAGCTTCCTTATTACTATACTGCTTTATAGAGAGAATAGGTTATACTCTCTTGATGTGCAGGTGCAGAAAAATAGGTACTACAGAAACTTCTGAAGGAGACTGCTTCAGGAGATCATTATTTTAAGTGTCCCCCTTCTCCTTGTCCCCCATTTGTGAGTCCTGAGATAGAACTGACTTAGCTGATCATTTGAATCAGGACTCTACTAACCCTTACCTTGACTGCTAAGCAGTTTAACTATCTGCTCTGGTGTCACATGAACATCATCCATCCTCTCCCCTTTCCACCATTTTAGCAGTCACTTATAGAAAAATCAATGATACTATTGCTGTGCCAATCTACTGCGCTGGGGCTCTAATAAAAATCCCTGTGGTTCAGAGTCGCAAGCTGCTTAGCCTGTAGTTACCTTCCCTGGCCAATGTTCCCTGATATTCGTTCGTGTTAGTCCAGTCCCCACTACACATCTCTTTCACTTTTACTCTTCACTTATATCCTGTGGAACAACATTCTTCCGTTAACAATCTGCCTTTCCTCTCACACTCCTATCTCCTTGCAGTCATGGAAACCTTACTCCCCTGGAAGACATTGTGTCCTCCTCTCCAGCTCTGGATATTCACTCATGCCCTTGAGATACTGCGGGAGGATTAAGAATAAGTGTGTTTCTTTCTGTCTTGTACTGCTTCCAGACTTTCCCTTTATCACTGTCACCCCACAAATTTTTCTTTAGGGTTCACTCCATTCATGCCAGTCTTTCTTTCTTTGTTTCTTTCCTTCTTTCTCTCCTTCCTTCCTTCCTTTCCTTCTTTCTCTCCTTTCTTTCTCTCCTTTCTTTCCTTCTTTGTTTCCTTCCTTCCTTCCTTCCTTCCTTCCTTCCTTCCTTCCTTCCTTCCTTCCTTCCTTCCTTCCTTCCTTCCTTCCTTCCTTCCTTCCTTCCTTCCTTTCCTTCTTTCTCTCCTTTCTCTCCTTTCTCTTCTTTCTTTCTTTCTTTCTTTCTTTCTTTCTTTCTTTCTTTCTTTCTTTCTTTCTTTCTTTCTTTCTTTCTTTCTTTCTCTTTCTTATCTATCTGTCTATCTATCTATTCATCTTTCATCTTAATTTGTTGAGATCTTTATGGCTTTTCTCTTCTGTCTCTCAGATTATCTCCCTTCTATATCAAGTGACTCAGAAATTGACCCATAGTCATATTCTCTTCCTTAACCTCTGGTTTAACGTTTAGTGACTTAAGTTTACAAACTGTTGACCCTGTTGCTTTCCAGTTCATCAATCTCTTAAACTCATCCTCTGTGCTTTTGCTTTGCTGAATCCAACAATAGCAAGGATATGCCCTTGATCTTGCCATGATCCATATGTGTTCCCCTTCTGTGCATAATTCTGATTTTTCTTTATCTGATCATAACCTTTTATCCCTCCATCTCTTCATGGGTCTCATTCCTTTTAAGCTTTTTCATCCTTTCATCACTGCATCTTTTCATTTTTTTTTCAGGCCACAATCCTTGTTCTGGCTTCACTTTCCAACCTTCCAAGTCTTGACCCCATAATTAGCTAGTTCAACATTATCTTGGCCTACATCTGAGCCTCTCCTCTCCATTACTCTTAGGTTTCTGGGTTGCTTCCTGGATAGTTCAGCTGTGGAGATATCAGATTGCATAACTCAGCGCTAGGCTTTATCAATTTGCAGACACACTTTCAAGCTTGACTCTTAGAATCTGGTAGGAGAAGGGAGATGACAAGAACATCTTGATTATTTATACTGAGATATCCTCATTATTCCAGTTCCAGTTCATAATTTGAGTCTTCCTTGACCCTCACTACTCACATCCAGTCATTTCCCAAGTCTTGATTTTGACTACATAAAATATCTTGCTTTTATACCTCTCTCCACCCCCGGTCCCCATGGTGGTTCAGCACCTTATCATCTCTTGCCTGGAGGATTGTACGAGCTGCCAACTAGTCTTCCTCCTTCCAAATTTTCTCCTTGTCAATCCAGCTGCTACATAGCCACATAAGTGACATTCTTAAAGCACAGACCTCATCAGGTTTATCCTCTGCTCAAGAAGCTACAAAGGTGACTGACTTTTAAGATTTTTCACAGTCTTTCTTCAGTCTACCTTTTCAGGCCTTTTGCATATTTCTCTCCTCCATGAATACAGCTCAAGTATAATATCTGGTCAGGCACTGTTAAATCAGCTGCTGTTGATCTGTGCTAACCCCTGTACTTTATCCGTCATCTCAGTTTGTCTAGGGTTTAGCTTTGGAGCAAGTTTGACTTATCATTAGAGAAAGTAGACTCCCTTGTTCTACTCTCATTGACTCATCACCCCCAAACTCTGTTTCCTGAGGACTGTTACTAATTCAAGTAATGTTACTCTTGGTTCTAAGGTAAGGTTTCTCCAAAGGAGGAAGTCAGGTAGAAAAATATATTCAGTTTATTCAATGAATCAGGTATGGAACGAGTTTATTCCCATACAGAAAAGGCATTGGTAGGCATTGCTTAACTTATCATTACTAGTATAATCAATTGGGAGTCTAATATTCAAGCTTTATTGGGACACAAGCAGTTTCTTTTATTGGCTGGGTTGCATTTCATCTACACTGAGTACAGTCTGATCATAAGCCAAGTAGAATTTTCTTTCTAGTGGCCTCGCTCTAGTTGATGCCAACTCATTTCTTTCCATCAATCAGTTTGCACTGCTACTGCAACCACAACTTCATTGGCAACCTCTATTCTTGGTACCAGCCAGCTAGTGCTCTTGATGCTGTTTCTAAAGGAAACACAAAGGAGATGAAGAAAGTCAGGGGCTTCAGCTAGACAATGTCTTCCACCCTTAGAGGAGGGGCCCTTTCTTCCTTCCCCCATCCCTCAGTGGTACCATATCTTATCAACTGAAAAGCTATAGTCAAAGGAAACCACCAATTTGGAGCCTCTTCTTTCATCAGATGTATCACCACACCTGCTTCCTGCTTTCATAAGTCATGGAGACTACTGGGATATTGATCACTCTTGGTCTATCATGTCATTTTAAAGTTCCAAAGAGTCCTTTCAGCACTGGGCCACCACATGGCTAGGAGCAATCAGGACATTTGACTTCCTCAAAGGTCCAAGTGCCTTGTTCTTAGAGTCTTTGGAAGTTTGAAGGGAAGCTTCTATTGGATGGCTTTCATAGGGTCATTCAGTGCTGGTGCATTCTGTACCAGACAAATTGTCCTGTGTACCAAATCTCCTACTTTTATGTGTTGGCTACTTTACCTCTTCCTTGCAGAGTTTCCTTCAAAGCTTGACTACCACCTCCTAAAGTACCAAGTGCTACTGACAGAAATTATTTTACATATGTTTAATTTTCTATTCAGTATTGTTTTCTCCAAATAGAATGTTTCTCCAAACAGGTACTGTTTCATTTTTGCCTTTATGTCTTTTAATCAATGAAGAAGTTAAAAATCTAATATAGGTCAGCCATTGTGTTATTTGGGCCAGGTCTTCAGCCAGGCTTTGTGATATATTTTTTTTATTATTTTATTTTTTATTTGTATTTAATATAAAGAATGAAACAAATCCTTTTTTTAAAAAATTACTTTTTATTGGGGGAAGGTAACATTTACAACTACCAGTATATATGGACTAAATTTTAAAAATGATATCAAATAAATATAAGGTAGTTAAAAGCCAGAGAGGAAAGCCACTAGAAGCTGGGGGATTAGGAAACATAGAAAGTTCTATGTAGAAAGTGACACTTGTGTTGTATGTATCCTCAGTACCTAGAAAAGTGCTTGGCACTCAGGAAATGCTTGATAAACACTTGGTAATTGTTAACTAGAAATTGTGGGATTAGGAAATGTAGGAAGTTCTATGTAGAAAGTGATATTTGTGTTATATGCCTAGAATAGGACTTGGCACTTAGGAGGTGCTTGACAAACTCTTGTTAATTGAATTTGAATATCCTTTTCTAGTTCCTCTTTCCTTTTCCGATTTACTTTCCCCTTTTTCATGACCCACTATCTTTTCTTTTATTGGGAGGAAGCCTAGAATAGTGTAAAGATAATGCAGCTGGGAGTCGAGAACTTTGTGTTCTGATCTTGGGTCTTTCCTTCATTATTTTTATAATCTTGGCCAACTCAGTTTAACTTTTGATCTCCTTTGATCCTTACCACAACTTTGAGAAGTATGTGCTATTATCTTTATTTTATAGTTGAGGAAACTGATGCAAACAGAAGTTAAGTAACCCACTAGCATTTATTAAGCATGTATTACATGCCAGACACTGTGCTAAATACACAGAGAGGCAAAAGACAATCCCTGTCCTCAAGTGGCTCACACTCTGATAGAGCAGATGACATGCAAATAACTATGTACAAACAAGCCATAGATAAATTGGAAATAATCACTAGAGGGAAGGTACTAGAATTAAGAGAGCTGGGGAAAGGCTTCTTGTAGAAGATTGGACTTTAGCTGGAATTTGAAGGAAGCTGCGAAAACAGGGAGACAAAGATGAGGAGAGAGAGCATTCCAGGCATGTACGATGGCCAGAGAAAATGCCTCGAGTGCAGAGAAGGTATGTCTTATTGGTGGAACAGTCAGGATGCAACTGTCACTGGACCAAACAGTATTTCTTAGAGCAGGATGTAAGGAGTGAAAGCTTGTCTCTTAATTGTCTATTTTGATGCCTGTTCATAAACATTAACTGAAGGGTGAATTAGAGCTACAGTTTCAAGCTAGTGAACAGGGGCTAGAAATCTTTATCACCTAGAAGTTAATGAAAAGGAGAGGCAGAATACTGCCATGAAAAGAATCTAGACTCTTTTGCATAGTTTAGGACCAATCATTTTAATCCCCCTGGTACTCAGTTTCCTCAGATATAAAATGAGTAGCTGGCCTCAGAGCTCCCTTCTGTCCCTGAATTTATGATCCCATAAGAGTCAGAATTTTGGAGATCATCTAATTCAATTTCTACATTTTACAGATGGAGAGATTGGGATCGAGAGAGCAGAAATGACTTGCCCAAGGTCACAAAGCTACAGCATGACAGAGCTAGGACTAGAATCCAGATTTCCTGACTTTCAAACCAAATCCACAAAAATATTTATTAAATATTGACCCATTCAGCCCTATTCATTATTTATTTATTTATTCACCATCGATTTATTGAATACTTTTGTATTCTTATAGGTCATCTCTCCAGATGTGCTCACCTCTGGCACCTTAGGAACAGCACCTAGGTTTGTCACTAACCCCAGTTTTCCAGGTGACAGGAACTGAGCAGAAAGTTCAGGAACTAGGAAAAAAAAATCTCATCTGGTGGCAGATTTTCTAAGATAAAAATCAGCAATAGAAGACATAGCCTCTGACTGGGGGAGCAAAGATCAGATGTGTAGAGTATAGAGCGAGAGTGACCAAAGCCACCCTCCCCAAAAGTAGATGTTCATCCATTCACTGAATGTCTGTCTAATTTGACTTCTGACATGAGACATCAAGTTATTTTTTGTATTTTTTAAAATTTATTTTTAACACAATTTATAACAGATAAAACAATTCAAACTTTTGGTTAGGTGATACATCTTTTTAAAGCATTTACAATATGGACTACAAAAGAATTTTTTTTTAAACATTAACCAACTGAGACTCAGATAATATTTATGTTGCTAATTTCACAAGCTCTTGACCTAATTGTCTCCACAGTATTACTAAGAATTAAAGGACCCTAACAATGTTGTTGGTCTAAAGTCCTATGCCTAATAGCTTCATTTTAGATAACCTTGGATGTTCCCCTACCCCTAATCTATAATTGAATAGATCTGGTGTTAAGGTTACAAACCTTTTGACTGTAGGAAATTGCCACCAATAGTAAGGACATTGCAGGGATACAATATCTCCCCAACTTCATGTCAGCCCCAGGCAGGATTAGACTATCCACTTGCATTCAGTCAGGCTTAAATTCTGTCAGGTGTCAGTGGGGAAATTGAGTCAGGAGAATCCCACCTCAGCCCATGCTGAACAGTCATTCTCCCATCCTTCTCTTGAGATCACCTATGCAGTTCATACCAGGATCTCATCAACTTACTAGCATCATGTATTGGAGGCTCAGATTGCCTTTCTTGCTTCCCATACCTGGAGTCAGACTCAGAACAGCAGTCACTTACTAGTCTTATTGCATCTAAAAATGGCAAGTTCCAATAACCAGGTTTCAAATATGATTATAATTTCACTTTGGCTAAGGAACATCTTTTGAGGCAAGTCTTAAGTGGCTTACAAGAGACATCAAGTTTTAAGACAAACCCAAGAGACCTTAGATATGTATCTTTTCCTCTAAATATAAAGAGAAGCTTAATTTTGAAATAGTGAAGATTTTTAGCATAATTTAGTTGGGTTAAGCTAGGGGGTTGGTGGTGATGGTCTCTTTTCCTTTGTGTCTTTCCTTCTGTATAGTAATTCTGTTTGGGAGTCAGTTTATGAGATTCATTAACCCAAAAGCTTAAACTTTCCCTTTGACCTTTCTGAGACTCAACTTTTGGCTTGAATTAGAATTTGTTTCACTGACTGAAATTGGAGGGATATTCAATAAGTAAAAGTTTTTCATTTTTGGAAATAATCATGACCACCAGGAAAAAAATCAACTATAGCAACTGCTTTTTGGAGTATTAGTGCATATAAAATTTATTTCTAGGATCTCAAAGCAATGTGCCACTGGAGCAAAATAGTTACCTTTTATCTAGTTCATTAAACCTGATATTTAAATATTTTAATTTAATTTTTTTCAACACACAAAAATCTATTTTCCATTATAATTTCTACTATAATATATAACTCATTATCCACTATTATTTTCTATCTATTATCATTTTCTGGCACTCTCACTTTGGTCCCCATTGTGGAAAGGAAGAAAAATAAACAAAACCCTTGTAACAGATATGCAAATTAAACAAAATAAATCCCTGCATTGATTATGTGCAAAAATATATGTCTCAGTTTGCACTTTGAATCCATCTCTCAGGAGGTGAGCATCATGTTTCATTGTGGGTTCTCTGAAATTGTGGCTGGTCATTGCATTGATTAAATTCTTAAGTCTTTTCTTCACAAGATTTGTTGTTTTAGAAATGATTCCCCTGGTTTTACTCAATTCGCTCTACATCAATTTCTCTGAAACTATCCCTTTTATAATTTCTTAGAGCATATGAACACACCAGAATTTGTATAACCATTCTCCAGCTCCTTGCTACTACAAAAAGTGCAGCTATAAATATTTTTGTACATATGGTTCCTTTTTTTCTTTCTTTGATCTTTTTGAAGCATAGACCTAGTAGTGGTGTCACTAGCCCAAAGGGTATGCTGTTTAGTAACTGTGGGTAATAGTTCCAAATTGCTTACCAAAATGGCTGCACCAATTCACAGCTCCATCAATAGTGCATTAATGCACCTATTTTCCCAAGGACCTCCCCACCCCCTCACCCCCGACCCCTTACAATAATTGTAATTTTCCTTTTTATTTTCAACTTTGCTAATCTTATGTGTATAGTATCTCAGAGTTGCTCTAATTTGAATTTCTCTATTAGTGAGCTGTAACATTTGTTCATCTGGCTATTGATAGCTTAGATTTATTTCTTCCTCTGAAAATTACCTGTTCATACCATTTGATCATTTACCGTATCTAACGTTTCCAAAATTTTATTTTGGTCTCTTATTCATTCTTATTTATTTTTTGGGGATGCAAACCTTCATTTTTAAAATGTGTTTCCTGTAAACGATATGTGGTTAGATTCTGATTTCTAATCCATTTTGCTATCTTCTTCCATTTTATGGCTAAATCCATCCCATTCACATTCACAGTTATGATTTTTAATTGTATATCTCCCTTCATCATATTCTCTTATAATCTCTTCTTTCTTTGTTTCTTGCCTCTTTACAAACAAAAAGAGGGTTGAGCCAGAAGGAATATGCTAGTTGCCAGTGCCTCAGGGGTTCATGCAATCTCTTTCTGCCTCCTGCCCCTCTTCTTTTTCTCTCAACCAGAGTCAAATCACAGATTCTTACCCTTTTATTCTTTTCTTTTAAATTCTTCTTTGTGACCCATCCTCCCAGGTTAAAATTTATTTTGTGATTGATCCTTCCCTTAATCTACCCTTCCTCTTATTTCCTTCTGTTCTCTTTCCCCTGTCCCTACTGTTTCCCTACTGAATGAAATGTATTTGTGCACCCAACTCTTTCTGTGTGTGTATTTTTCCCTCCTTTGACCAGTTTATATTAAAATGAGGTTCAAGGGTCTCCCATTCCCCTGCCTTTCCTCCTTGTTTGTATAGTCTTCCAGTTCCTCCAACTTTCCTCTCTCTTTTCCCCTAGCGAATTCCATTTCCCTTCCCTTCCCTTTCTTCTTTTAAGATAATCAAAACATTTAAAAAAAATACACACACTCCCAGGCTCTCTATCTTGTTCAACTCCTTCTATGACCCTGATGATATTAGGGTTCTGAGGGTCCATTTTTACAGTCTCCCCAATCAGTATGAATGCAATCAGTTCCTTGGACCAGTATTGCAGTGTAGGAGTGATTTTTTTTTTTAAATTATTGTTAGATATACTTTCCTAGTGGCAGAAGATTTTCATTGCTTTTCAGAAATCACTTTCCTCCTTTGGTTATTCAATTTGATTCAGATTTTTTTGATTAAGCATTCTAGAGTAATGAATAAGCAAGAGGCAATGGTCCCATAATTGGGATATCATTACTATACTCTAGCACATTTCATTCGCAGCCTCACTGCACCGCATAACCTTTTCATTTCATCTTCGTACCTAACATCACATCCTCCTCCAAAAAGGCAATGTCATTGCAAGCATCAGAAGTTAGCATTAAAATGAATACTTTTTAATTTCTTTGGATGAGATGGGGCCCTGAGCTCAGGGACAATGCTGATGGATGATGTTTTAATGCAGCTGAAATGTTATTTTTACTGAGCCAGGGAAAACTATAAATTTTGCTTCATTGCCACTGATCGCTCTATGCATAAAACTATGGTGGGCGCTCATGGGCTGTGAATAATCACCCCAGCATGGCAGATGTTACGTTGCGGGAGGAAAGCAATTCTTATGTGGAGGAATTGTGGAAAGATTAATTGTCTACAGCTGTTTCATGGCCCACAGCAATCTTGATACATTTATGATAAGTTTAAGAGCTCACTAGAGGCAGCCCCTGTTCCTTGTTGTGAGAAGGGGTGGTGGTGGGGGGAAGGAGCCAAAGGCTTTATTTTGACACCCAGATTCATAGAATCTGTCAACTCCATTTCAGCCTTCATAGAAAACTGACTGCTAGCCCTTTGGAAACGATTGTGAGTGAGGGAAGATGTAGGAATTATCCAGATCCAGATAAAGAAAAGGAGACTGAGAAGAATTATTCAAATTTGTGCAAATGAATTGCTTCCATTTTTCCTCCCTCTGCCAAGTGAAAATTGAACGTGACCTACTTTGACCTTTCTCTATTAAGTGCAGCAAATTGCAGTAAATGCACAGTTCTGAGTGCCCTAATGAGACAGAGCTCCAGCAATGCCTCATTAATAAGGGGAGTCTGACCTTGCTGGTCAGCCCTTCATGCGATATTGAAAAAGAATAAGAAAAAAGAAGAGATGACCTGCTGTAAATTTTGAACAATACGTTTGATTTAGTTTGCATATACTCTGAACGAGACACTTCTCAGCCCTTTCTCCCCCTCCTTCTTTTTTGTCCTGTCACAAAGAGAAAAAGCAATATTTACCTATTAGACTACTGGGGAAAATGGCAGTAAAGATGGAGTGTGTTGCAGGGATGCTCTGCAGAGACCTTGACAAAGTCGTGGCCAGAATTCACAGCTAGGTTGGATAGAGCATTAATCCCTCTTTCTCTCTCTCTCTTCTTCAGATTCAATTGAGAGGTGCTTTCTTTTCTTTTCAAAGAATTTTCTTTTTCCTTTTGAGGTTGAATGCACTGTAGCTTGACTTAAGATACTTCCTTGCCTTTCGTGAGGAACTTAGACTCTTGAAAGGTTAAGACAATAAATAGTTTTGAATAGTAACTTTGGAGTTTTTGACAGTATAAGAGAGACAGCATGGTATAAGGCAGAGGTGCTCCATGCCTCAAGCAACACAGATTGTATGATAAAACATAGATAATGTTAATCTGTGGTTTTCTAAGTCCATATGCTGGCCATATGTTTCTATATGAGTTTGACATCACTAGTGTAAAGGCTGGCTTTCACAGTCATGACTAGCCAACTTCAATTGAAATATGCTGTTTGGATTAACTTAGATAAATAGACAACACTATAAGATAAGTGGTAGAAGAAGTTTCTTCTTTGGAGTTTCTGTATACAATAAAGTCGTAATTCTGGCCCCTAAGCTTTAAAGCTAGGGGCAGAGCAAGGGCTCCATAAATTACCCTTGCTTTAGGGAACAAGGCCAACAGATAAAATCAGGACTTGAAGTCAGAGCTTTCATATATTTTTTCCAGGTCTCCTGTTGACATCTCAACTCTGATTCTTAGTTTTTAAAAAGAATAATGTTGGGGAAATCATTAATAAAAAAGTGATTGACTATGTGGACTTACAATCAGGGATTCCATATATGAAGGGATATTAGAAACCATCATGTCTAGTGTACTAGTCAATGTAAGAATCCTTTTGACAGTATACATAATTTCATATCTATGTGAAAATTTCTAGTGACACACAACCTAGTGCCCCAAGAAGTAACACTTTCTACTGCTGAACAGCTCTAATGGTTCAAAATTTCTTATGTTGAACCAAATTTGCCTTTCTTTAATTTTCATCCTTGGTACCAGTCCTGCTTTCTGGAGCAACACAGCAGAAATATTTTATGACATAGAGTGCTGTTCCAGGGATCAAGAAGGTCTGAGTTCAAATGCAGATACTTATTGGCTATTTAACCCCATGCAAATCACTTAATCTCTGCCTGCCTCAGTTTACTTAACTATAAAATGGACTCTCCAATAGTGCCTACTTCACAGAGTTGTTGTAAGAATCAAATGAGAAATTTGTAAAGTGCTTAGTACGATGCTTGACACATAGTAGGTGCTTAATAAATGATCATTTCCCTTCTCTTCTTTGGACCTTCACCTTATCATGATAGATACTTTTTTTTCCTACTTCAGGTACTCTTCTATTACTTGTAACAGCATGTGACATTAAACTTGATGTCTATGACCAAGAGTTTCTTTAAATAAGATTTAATTTTTCTTAGTTACTTGTAAAGACAATTTTCAACATTCATTTAAATTTTTTTTTGTTTCAATTTTTTTCTCTCCCCCCCTTATCTTTCTTTTCCCTGAGACAGTAAGCAATTTGATATAGGTTACACATTTTCAAGCATGCAAAGCATTACCATATTAGTCATGTTGTGAAAGAAGACACAGACCCAAAGGAAAAAAAAAACACAAAAGTTACAGAAAGTGAGAAACAGTATGCTTCAATCTACATTCAGACTCCATCGATTCTTTCTTCAAGGGGTACAGCACGGTGAGTCTTTTGGAAATTTCTTCGATCATTGCATTGTTGAGAATAGCTAAGTCATTCCCAACTGATCATTGCACAGTATCGCTGGTACTGTGTACAAAAATCTCCTGGTTCTTCTAACCTCACTAAGCATCAGTTCATATAAGTCTTTTCAGGTTTTTCTAAAATCCATCTGCTCACCATTTCTTACAGCACAGTAATATTCCATTACAATCATACAGCTGGTTACTCTTTTTAACAAATGTGGTATCCATAATGATATAGATGTAGTTTGTTATTGTTCAGTTGTATTTCGCCACCTAATTTGTGGTTTTCTTGGCAAAGATACTGGAATGATTTGCTGTTTCCTTCTCTAGCTCATTTTACAGATGAGAAACTGAGGAAAACAGGATTAAGTGACTTGCCCAGGGTCATACAGCTAATAAGTGTCTTAGTCCAGATTGGAACTAAGGAAGATAAATCTTCCTGATTCTAAACCCAGAACTCTGTTCACTATGGCATCACCTAGCTGCCAGCATCTTGCCAGTAGCTGACCGGCACCTAATATGGTAGGATTGTTAGCTCCTATAAGGTGGACACTATCCTTCTATTAATGAAATGTTATGCTTTTTTTTTTTTGTAGTTGCTGCTTCACAATATTATAGAATGTTAGGATCTTTAGAGGCATTCTAGTCCAACTTCCTCATTGAAGTCTGATGATCATTGTTCTACTGGGAAATAGCATTTAGTTTTATTAAATTCTGACCCCACCCAGTTACATATTTCCCTTTAAATTACAGCACATTAGATTTTTGTGCAAAATTAAAAAAAATTAATGTGCCACAAATTGTCTATTTTATGTTATCCTCCACCATTTGTTAGGTGTGAACTCTTCCCTTATTCATAAATCCAAAGCGTAATTTCTTCCTTCCTCCTCTGTTTTGTTTATGATGTGACCTTTTATATCCACATCATGTATCTGTTGGGATCTTATCTTAGAATTATTTCTTTGACAGTTTGTTTATGACTTTTTCAACTTTTCCCCCCTCAGATATTCAGCTAATTAGTCTCTTTTTTTTTGTTGATCTAGATACTTCATCTTTTTGTAAACCTTCATTTATTTCCTTTAAGTTATCAGGTTAGTTAGCATAAAATGTTGTTTAGTCATTTCGGTTATGTTAGATTCTTTATGACCCCATTTGGGGTTTTCTTGGCAAAGATACTAGAGTGGCTTGCTGTTTCCTTCTTCAACTCATTTACCAGATTAGGAAACTGAGGCAAACAGGGTTAAGTGATTTGCCCAAGGTCACACAGCTAATAAGTATCTGAGACTAGATTTGAGTGCAGATCTTTCTGACTCCTCTTGCTCTATCCACTGGGCCACCAAGAGACCGTTAGAACATAACAAGGCAAAGGAATTTTTGATAATTTTCTTTATTTCCTTTTAAATTCTTGTAAATTCTCTTACATTTTTAATATGAAAAATTTGGTTTTCCTATCTCTTTTAGAAATCATGTTAACCTCTGAGTGCATATTGAAGCATTTTTCCACTTTTTTTTACTTACTTTTCTTTTTTCAACAAGGCTGGAATTTGGGGCTCAAGACAATCTTAAAAAGTAAAAGAAAGCTGTTCATCTCCATCAATTTTTTTTTAAAAACTAGTTTTAATTTTGTCATTTTAATGGTATTTTTGTAATTTTATTAATCGCCTTTAAATTTTAGAATTTTTACTTGGTTATTTAATTGAGAATTATTGATTTGTTGTGGCTCATCGTGCCACCTACAGATCCCCTGGGGTTACTTCATCTCTACTTCCCTCCCTGTTTAGCCATTCCATCATATGCCAGGTGCTCTAAGTACCCTCAGCATCCATCTGCTGCTCCACAGTCTGGGTCATTTTTTCCCACTCAAGGTCATCCAGGCACCTTCTGTGTATGCCTACAACTCTATAGGGGTTGCCTTGCCCTGTTTGCATCCTTGGACCTCCACTTTCTGGACACATAACTCCCCTTGAGGTTAAACTTTTATGGACAATGATAACATGCCAGAGCTCATTCCTCAATGGTTAACATAATTCCACCCTGTCACGCCCATCTCCTCCCAATTATTCTGAAGCCCTAGTTGTCATTGTTTAAACCCTGCTCGCATAGTAAATGCTATATAAATGCTTACTCCATTTTCTTCTCCTTAACCCAACCCTCTAAAATCTCCCTCTCTAAAGCTCCCAATCTCTTCTACTAGGTTCTCAGAATTGCTGCTCCATAAGTAACAAATTAGATTTCATCTTAAACTTTTTCCCATTCTCATCCATTAGTTTTATATTTCATGGGACCTATATCCCTCCTAATGACCCTGCTTTCCTGACTGATCTTTCCTCCACTAATTTCACTATTACTCATGCCTCCCTACACCCCACCCACTGTTCATGGTAATGGAGTTTCACCCCATTGCCACTTTTTGGCTCTCATGCTCTACCACCATCACTCAGTAACCTCTTATTTGATATTAGTTCAATCTTTTATTCAGTCTTTTTGCTCCTAAAATTCTGCCCTCATATTAGGGGACTTCAGCATACATAACGACAGCCCATCAAATGCCCTTAATCTTTCAATTCCTCAACTTACTCATTTCCTATGAACTGCTCAAAAGAGGTGCTCCCCACTTTTTTCTCTCCCTCTCTTCTTCCTTCTCTACTCTTTGATTTCCTAACTCATCATTCCAATGGAAGTTCTCTCTCCAAAGTTTCTAATGATCTCTTAAATTGCCAAATCAGATTGCCTTTTCTGGATCCTCATCCATCTTGACCTCTCTGTAGCCTTTGACACTGTTGACTCTCCTCTTCTTGATCCTCTCTTGTCTCTAAGTTTTGTGTCATCACTCTCTCCTGGTTTTCCTCCTGGTTATCTGACCACTTCTCTGTCTTTTTTGCTGGATCTTCATTGGAGTTACTCCAATTAATTGTAGGAGTTCCACTGAACTTTGTCCTGGGTTCTTTTCTCTTCTCCCTTTGTACTACTTCACTTGGTGGTCTCCTTAGCATACAAGGATTTAATGATCATTTCTATGCTGATGATTCTCAAATCTACTTATCCAATCCTAAATCCTCTGCTAACCTACAAGGTCTGCTGGTCCTTTCAAGGATCTCCATCTGGATATGCTATAGACATCTTAAATTCAACACGTATAAAATGGATCTTATAATCTTTTCCCCCAAACCCTCCCCTCTTCCTAACCTCTATCACTCTTGAGGGTATTGTAATTGTCCCATTCTTCCAAGCTCTCAATCTAAGTGTCATCCTTGACTCTTCAGTCTCAAATATTCCCCATATCCAAGGCCTGTCAATCTCACTTTCAGGAACATCTTTAATATATGCCCCCCCTTCTCTTCTCTGACACTACAACCACCTCTGACACTACAACCATCTTTATATCTGGGTGGATGCAATAGTTTGTTTCTCTCCACTCCATTTCAGCTGCCAAAGTCTTCTTCCTAAAGCATAACTGTGACCATGACACCCTCCTTCGTTGAAATTGGGTAATTTTTTTTTATCACTGTTAGGATCCAATATAAAAACTCCTGCTTGATTTATAGCTTCATAACCTGGCTTCCCCCTCCCTTTTCATTCCTTTCCTTGCCTCCAAACTCTATGATCTAGTGATGCTGGTTTCATAGCTGTACCACTCTAATTATTTTCACTGGCTGTCCTTCCTTCATCAGAATTCCTCCTGGATTGTCTTACTTTTTTTTTTTCAAGACTAGCTAAACAAGTTGACCATGTCTGAAAATGTATATTTTAATCTGCCCCATGAATCCCCCACTTCTCTGTTAGGTAGTGCACTTTCATCATTAGTCCTTTGGAGAAGCAGTCTTACATTGCAGAGCATTTTTTTAATCTTTCAAAGTTGTTTTATTTACAAAGTTTTTGAAGAGGCAGAGGAATCAGAGACCAAATTGCCAACATTTTCTGGATTGTGGAGAAAAGAAGGGAGTTTCAGTATAACATTTATTCCTGCCTCATTGACTACACTAAATGTGGCAAGTACTCGAAAACAAGGAAATACTAGATGATCTTGCTTATCTCCTGCAAAACCTGTATGAAAGCTAAGAAGTAACAGTTTGAATATGGAACAATTGATTGGCTTTATATGGGAAAAGGAGTATAAGAAGGCTATGTGTTGTCCCCTTATTCATTTAATTATATGCAAAATACATCATGGGAAATGCTAGACTGGATGAATCAAAAGCCAGAGTTAAGGTTGCTGGGAGAAATATCAACAGTCTCAGATACACATTGGATACTACTCTGATGGCAGAAAGTGGAGAATTAAGAAGCCTCTTGATGGGGTGAAAGAGGAAAGTGTAAAAGGTGGTTTGAAGCTTAACATTAAAAAAACCCAAGGTCTTAACAATTGGTCCCATCACTTCCTGGTAAACAGAGGGAAAAGAAATGAAAGTAGTGTCAGATTTTATATTCTTGGACTCAAAGATCACTGCAGATGCTGACTGTAGCCATGAAATCAAAAGATGTTTGACAGCATATTAAAAAGAAGAGATATCATTTTGCTCACAAAGTTCCATGTAATCAAAGCTATGATTTTTCCGGTAGTAATGTATGACTGAGAACTGGACTCTGAGGAAAATTAAGCCCCTCCAAATCAATGATTTTTGAATTGTGACTCTGGAGAAGACTTTTGAGAGTCCCTTGGACAACAAGAAGATCAAATCAATCTATACTTAACCAAATTAATTCAGATTATTCATTGGAAGGACAAATACTGAAGCCTAAGCTCAAATACTTTGACTACATAATAAGAAGACAGGACTCATTGGAAAAGACTCTGGGAAAGTTGGGAAAGATTGAAGCAAAAGGAGAAAGGGATGGCAGAGAATGAAATGGAGAGATAATGTCATGGAAACAATGAACATGAACTTGTACGGACTTCAAGAGATACTGGAGAGCAGAAGGGTCTAGGGTCATAAGGGGTCATGGGGTCAGGAAGAGTTGGACACACCTGGATAATTAAGCAATAGCAACAACAAAATTTTGTTGACTTCATTATTCTGCAATTTGTGCAAAAGTTCCAAATCAGTCCCTTTCGTCACTTCAAAACCTGACTCAGTCTATAACTCCCCAGACTTTTCCACTCCTATCCAATGCCCTTCTCACACTGGAAGTGCCTCCACTCCTGCAGTTTCTTATTCTGACTGATGAGGTGCTCCCCAGAATCTCCATTGGAGGAAATGCCCATCTTAGCCATGAGGGCAGAGACTGTCTTCATACTTTTCTTCCCAATGCTTATCAACATGGCCGGAGCCGAGGAAGCACTTAATAAAAGCTTGTTCTATTTACCTCTCTCTCTCTCTCTCTCTCCCCCCCCTCCCTCTCTCTTTCTCTCCCTTTCAATCTTTCTTCATCTCTTAACATCACAGTAATATTCCATTTAATTCACAAACCATAATTTGTTGTCATTTTCCAATTAAAAGGCATCTTTAATTCTTTGCCACAGCAGAAATATTCTTGTCCTTTGGGCCATAAGGTCATAGATTCAGAACTAGAAGGGATATTAGTGACCATCAACTCTAACCCCTTTATTTTATAAATGAGGAAACTGAGGTACAGAAAGGCTAAATGATTTGCTCAGGGTCACAGAACTAGTAAGTAAGAATCTGAGGCAGATCTTAGTGATTCCAGATCCAAGATTCTCTCCATCATACCACCTAGCCACCTTTTTTTCCTCTTCAGTCTTTTTGTGGTATAAATCATTTGGTAATGGCATAACAGGGTCAAGGAGTGTGTATGATTTAGAGACTCTTGGGGTACCATTCCAAATTGCTTTCCAGAATATCCAGACCATTTCACAGCACCATCAAAAATTTATATATTTCTGTCATCCTACAGCTTCTCTGGCAATTATCATTTTCCTTTTTTGATCTTTCTGTTGATCTGATGGGTGATAAATAGAAGTCACAGAGTAATTTTAATTTGTATTTTGATTATTAGTTATTTGGAGTTTTCTTTTCCCATGTGGCTATTGATAACATGAATTTCTTTCTTCAAGAACTGACTCTGTTGGATTTTGAAAGTAGCATCCTTAATCCTGATAATGCTTTTTATTTCTTCTGGCATTGCTGCTACTTGATTTTCTTCATTTGTTATTTTATTGGTTTGATTATTTGATCTTTTCTTTTTTCATTTAATTGGTTGACATTTGTTCAAGTTTATTGGTCCTCAATATAAGCTTTGTTTTATTTGTAATGTCTATAGTTTTTTTGGAGGGACTTTTCAGTTTATTGATTTCTCCTCTAATTTTTAAAAAATGCATATTCACTTCACTAATCCTCTTCTTTTCGATTTTGTTAATATATGCTTTATGATGTAATTTCTGAAGAACAATCTCTCTCTGATTGTTCTTTACTAGCTGTTGCACTATTTTCCTATTCACCATGAAATTTCCTCTCTGAGTTCATGCGCTCCCACTCTTCTGGGTACCACTTGTCCCTGGGAACTCAGATTTCTCTTCCCCTGAGACAGGTCTGGAAGTACCAAATGCCTGTAGACTGTACCTATTGAAAGATCCCCTTCCATTAGAGACTATTTGTTTCCCTCTGGAGAATTTTTATTAGTAGTATCTCCTCTTATGTGATTTCTGGGGAGAGAGAACTAACTCCAGTTGGATGTCTTTGCTTCAGGTTCAATGGAGCTACAAATATGCTGGTATCTTGCCCCAATATTCTCTTTTCCTCAGTTCTCTGACCGAGAAATTCTGAATCACATTGGATTGCCACCTTGAAGTCTCAGCCAAAGCAAGCCTGCTTTTCTGCTATGCAAGGAGGGAGTAGGTAAGGGTGGGTTTTCTTACAAGCTCATAAACCAACTTGTGTAGCTTGAATAGAGAATGATGGCTGGTGGCAGAGGTGGCCTTCTCTAGTGAGTGAGTTCATTCCTTGAGTCATTACTGCATTAGAGTGCTTGTCTCAGACCATGGAGACAGATGAAATTCCTTTATCTTGGGTGAAATTCTTATTTTGGAGAGGTTTGAGAGGTTATAAGGAAAGGTCATATGATATAGAATACATACTACAGTTATTTCAAGTGGGATCTCTCTACTGCTTTTATGATGCATTTTGTTGGTAATATGCAGAAATGCTGTTGATTTAGACAAATTTATTTTATATTCTGCAATTTGCTGAAGTTATTATTTCACTTTCTTAGTTGACTTCCTAGGGTTCTCTAAGTAAAGAATCTGAAAAAAAATTGCTATTTTTTTCTTGATTCATGCTCAATTTCTTTTTCCTCTCTTATTCCTATAACTAGCATTTCTAGAACCATATCAAATAGTAGAATACTCTCCATTATCCCACATATGGTACCATGAAGCATTTGGTGCTATCCAGTTCCCATTTCTCTTTAAGATGACACAATTACTTTGGACATACAGATCAATAAAGGACCTCAGAGCTGATAAGAAACAGATTTTACTGCCCTACAGCAGCTGCATATGTCACCAAGAAGTGGGAAACTTGTGCTCATTATGGGCAATGAGAACTACCACCGACTCTTGCTGTACATTTGCAAACACATGTACTGGGAAACCTTTGGAAAAGTCTTCATTGACTTCCTGTCTCTGGAAGGAGATAGTAGGAACATAAATGGAGACTGATCACTTCACAGAGTATACATAGGCATACCCAATCAGGAATCTGGAAGCATTCATGGTTGCTGAAGTATCATGGGAAAAGTATTTTTCAGTTTATAGACTTCTTGCCAGGATACATTCAGATCAAGGCAGAGACTGAAAGCATACTGTTGGGGATGTTAGTGTTGGCTGTCATCAGATAGTCTAGATTCTAGATTCTAAAGCAAGACCTCACCACTCTTAAGGAGACCTAAAATTGAAATGATCTAGTGACACATTCATGAACACTGGGGAGGCTAAGATCAGAATAACAGCAAATCTCAGTGGAACTAACACATAGCTTTTTTAATACATCTAAACAAGTCCCCCTGAGATGATGCCACTGACTTTGTACTCACCCACTGATGTGTGAATGTAAGTCATATGTTTTGGAATCTCCAGGGACAGAGAGAGACATTTACATACATGAGGAAGATGCTGTGTACGATATCCCAACAACCAGTTCAAATAATGGGAGAGGGTTGAACCCAGGCTCAACACATTTTCTGCGTAGTATTTTAGCAGTAGAAGTTCCTAGGGAACAGACACACCCCACAGGGCACAGTAACACTACTAGTCAGCCTGAGCTCCCTGCAAGTTTGTGTTTAGACACGCAAAGTCTAACAGTTTTAATTAGAATTATACTCAGCCCATATCAGCAATTAGTTCAGTTTAGGAACAAATAGGCCAAAAAAATTATAAGCTAGCTAGAAATATCCCAAACAGTGACCAGGCAAATTTAGAAATTACCAGGGGAAAACTTGTGAAATTACTTTATGTTTAGCTAGTTAATAATGCTATTGTTTATCCCTGTAATGTATGCCTTGCATGTAATTGCACATGTTCATTGACGCATGTTAATTACTGCATTTATTTAGCATGCTTGTTTTATTTCCTTGCTTTTGTGGTAGTGCATGTATTACAGCTCCATTAGTTTGGTGACAATTCATAATTTGGCTGTTAGTTATTTGCATACAAATTTGTCATTTTGTATATTGTGTTATTTCACAGGACCTATTATTACTTTAACTTTATTTTTTTGTATTATATGAGTATTCATGTATGCAATACATTGAGACCCACGGTCACTAAAACAGCTTGTCAAATGTTGCTTGTATTGTATGTCTACTCATGTTATTGATTTTTCTTTGCTATGAATGGCATACTAAGGTTATTATTTAGGGCACTGGATTAATCATTTTTGTTCTGTTTAACTGTTGTATTGAATTTGATGCTCTGGTGTAAATTCCAGATGCCAAGTGTTTCATAGCCAATTTTGAAAGGGTATGCACAACGAAAAACCACAGAAAGGAATATTTCAGTTTTCAGACTGATTCCCTTAAGGAGTTTTGTTGTACTTGTGCACCCCTCAGGAAAAGACCCCAAATATACAGAAAATATTTACAGCAACCCCCTTTGGATAGCAAAGAATAGGAAATTGAGGGGATGCCCATGAATTAAGGAATGACTGAACAAATTGTGGTTTATGATTGTGATGAAATATTATTGTATCATAGAAATGATTAGCAAGATTGTTTCACAAAAAATTGGGAAAACTTCTAAGAACTGATGCAAAATGAGGTGAGCAGAATGAGCAGAATTATTTTACACAGTAACATCAATTTAGTAATGATAATCGACTGTGAAATACTTAACTGCTCTGATCAAGGCAATGATCCAAGACAATTCCAAAGAATCCTTGATGAAAATGCTATTGACGTCCAGAGAAAGCAATGATGAACTCTGTGTGTAGATTGAAGTATACTTTTTTCACTTTCTTTTTCTTGCTTTATTTGTTGCCCTGTATTTTTGTTAGTTTCCCTTATATCTTGGATATTGGACCCTTGTCAGAAATATTTACTGTAAAGATTTTCCTTGGTAGATCATTTACCTTCTGTCATTGTTTCATTAATTTTATTTGCCCCCAAACTTCTAAATTCCATGTAATTTTTTCTTTTTTTGTTTCTCTTTTTTCTTTCATTTTTAAATTTTTCTCTCCAAATTTATTTATTTATTTTCAATTTTCAGCAATCTCTTCCATAAGTCTTAAATGTTCTCTCCTTCACTCCCCAAAATGGCATGAATCTTATATGACCGCTACACATGCATTCTTGTTAAACACATTTTCACATTAATCATGTTGCAAAAAAGAATTAAAATGAATGGGAGCAAGTATGAGTAAAACTAAACAAAACCAAACATAACAAAAGAGAAAATAGTCTGCTTCATTCTGTGTTCTTACTCCCATAGTTCTTTCTCTGGATGTGGATGGCATTTTATGTTGAGTCCTTTAGAAATGTATTAGGTCTTCTCCTTGCTATGAGGGACTAAACTATTTTGTCTTTTATGATCCTTGTTTGGATGAGTTATTCCCCAAAATTACATCTGTGAAGGATATCTGATCCTGAATCAGTTTGCAAATTCGTAAGGCAACGAAGACCAGTAACTTCAGTGTATATTTCACTTGAAAGTTCTGAGTTGCTATATACAAATTCCAGGTGATGCAGTGGGCCTGGAGTTTGGAAGACCCAAGTTCAAATTCCGCCTCAGATAATTATCTTTGTGACTTCGGGCAAGAGTTTGAATCTCTGTCTCAGTTTCTTCCCCAGTAAAATAGGGTAATATTAGCACCGATCACCCAAGGCTGTTGTGAGGATCGAATGAGAATGTTTTTAAAGCACTTAGCACAATGCCTGGCACATAGTAAAAGCTATATAAATGCTAACTAGCTATTATATCATCATCATTAATATATTTACCTTTGAAACCATTGATTCTCTAATGTATTTTTATCTATTTTATTAAATACTTCCCAATTATATGTAAACATTTTCTAAAATTTTGAGTTCCAAATTCTCTCTCTCCCTCCCTATCATCCCTCCTTGAGAAGGCAAGCAATCTGATATTGATTATATGTGTGAAGTCATGAAAATATATTTCCATATTAGCCATGTTACAAAAGGAAATAGACAAAAGATAAAAGGAAAAATAAAAAAAAGTATGCTTTGATCTGCATTCAGAGTTCATCAGTTCTTTCTCTGGAAGTATAAGGCATTTATCTTCATAGGTCTTTTGGAATTGTCTTGGATCATGCCCTTGATCAGAAGTCTTTCACAGTTGATCATACTTAAAATATTACATTATTCTACACAATGTTTTCCTGGTTCTGCTCACTTCACTTTATTTGAGTTAATATAAATCTTCCCAGGTTTTTCTGAAATCATCCTACTCATCATTTCTTATAGTACAGTAGTGTTTCATCACAATAATATACCCCAATTTATTCAACCATTCCAGATTTGATGGGCATCCCCTCAATTTTAAATTCTTTGTCTTCACAAAAAAGCTGCTATAAATATGTGTGTATATATAAGTCCAATTCATTTTCTTTAGTCTCTGGGGTACAGAACTAGTAATGGTATTTCTGGGTCAAAGAGTATTCACAGCTTTATAGCCCTTTGGGCATAGTTCCAAATTGCTCTCCCCAGTGGTTAGTTCACAACTCCACTAATCAGTGCATTAGTGTCCCAATTTTTCCACATACCCTCTAACATTTGTTATTTTCCTTTTTGGTCACATTACCCAATCTGATAGACGTGAGGTGGTATGTCAAAGTTTTTTAATTTGTATTTTTCTAATTGGTAATGATTTAGAGCATTTTTTCATGTGACTATTGATAGCTTTGATTTTCTTCTGAACAAAAAAAGCCTGTTCATATCTTTTGATCAATTGGAGAATGGCATACATATGCATATGTATGAATTATATCATATGTACATAATATTCATTTATTTATAAATTTGACTCAGTTCCTTATGTATTTGAGAAATGAGTCCTTTATCAGAGAAACATGCTATAAATGCTTCCCCACAGTTTTCTGTTTTTCCTTCTAGTTTTGGCTGCATTAGCTTTGTTTGTGTAAAACCTTTTTCACTTCATGTAATCAAAATTATCCATTTTACTTCCTGTGATTCTCTCTGTCTCTTCTTTGGCATAAACTCTTCCTTTATCCGCCTATTAGTTTTCCCATGCTCCTCTAATTTACTTACGATATCATATGTATGTCTAAATTGTTTATTCATTTTGACTTTGGCATATGATGTGAGGTATTGGTCTATGCCTCATTTCTGCCAATTGTTTTCTAGTTTCTCCAGCTATTTTTGTCAGATATTAAGTTTTTATACCAAAAGCTTAAATCTTTGGGCTTACCAAACACTGGATGACAATGATCATTTACTACTGGGTATTGTGTACCTAATCTATTCCACCAATAAACCAGTCTACCTTTTAGTCAGTACCAGATTATTTTCATTTATTTTGAAATCTGAAATGACTAGACTGCCTTCTTTTACATTTATTTTTCATTGATTCCCTTGATATTCTTGACCTTTTGTTCTTGAAACCATTGATTTCAAAATCACTAAATAGCATTAAAACTTTTGCTATTTTAACTGAAATGAACATTACTTACCTTACCTTTAGCATCAAATTTTCTGTTAATGTTTCAGCCAGTAGACAAAATAAAACAAAATGTTTCTGGAAAGAAAAATAGGTTTTAATCCCCCAACCCCAAGGCTCTAATACTCAAATTGATAATCATCCTGAAGAAACTTTTCATAGTTTTGCACTATTTGAAAAGGGGTTTTCCAAAATGCTGTACCAAAATCAGTCATTGTTGGAGAAGTTTTACTGTTTTGAATCATAGCCACTGGTCATCTTAACCAGTCCAGAGTTGAGAGAACTCTCTTCACTTTTTAAGTGAATGAGTCCTTTAATATTCAGGTCACATTCATTTTTGAACTTACTGTTATGTATGGTGTAAGTCAATAAGTAACTTGGTTTAAATCTAATTTCTGTCATGCCATTTTCATTTTTTGATGAGAGCTCTTTGACAAGAACTTAACCAGTTAATTATTTCTGCTTTTTCTTTTTTCTGGTCCATTGACTGAAATTTTCATTTTTTTTAAACCAGTACTGAGTAGTTTTAGTGATTACTTCTCTATAGTATAATCTGAAGCCTGGAAGGACCATTTCCTTTTATTTTGACCTTTCCCTCTATGATTTCCTTTAAAATTCTATATATTTTGTCTTCCAAAAGAAATGTTATAATTTATTTAGTTCTATAAAGCTCCCCCTTGATAATGAATTAACTTAGCTCAATCATGAACACTTATTATTATTGATATCATCACCATCAATCATCATTACCACCAACATCATCAGCAACCACCCCCAACCCACCACCACCACTAGGGCCACCATAATTTCTGGTAATCATAATTTTGCTTCAACAACAAAAACAATTATCCAGAGATAGATATAAATGTAACTTTATGAAGAAGACAAACTCCTCCCTAAATATTAGTAATTTTCCTAAAAGCGGCTTCATGGAGGGGCTCAATTCTTCTAGTTATTTAAGTTATACTTTATTTTTTGAAATTATATCTATATAAGGCTTGAATATTTTTAATAGAATGACTTTCAGATAGCTTATTTTGTAGTTATGTTAGAAATGATTTCTCTATATTCTAAAAGTAATGTTGCTTATGTTTGTAGGTTTATTGTATATTATGGTCATTTACTGAAACTGTTAATTATCTTAATTAGTTTTTAGTTGATTCTCTAGGTTTTTCCAAGTAATTCATTATGTCTTCAGCAATTAGTGAATGTTGTGTCTCATGTCTGCCTACTTTTTTTATATTTTGATGTATTACTCTTATGTTATTGTTGTAAGGGTCAAGTTCTCTCACTGCATCTTGGGCCATCTCTAGTCATCCTGATGAATATCTGGTCACTAGACCATATGGTTCTGGAGGAGAAAGTGAGGCTGGTGACTTTGCATAGCCCTCCCTCCCTAAAATCAAAATCAGTTGCAAATCATGTCATCATCTCCCTATCATGATCCTCATTGAGAACAAAAGACAAACCCCAACTACAACCTGTTACAAGGGTGAAGCTCCATTGCTTAACCCACTCCACTTAAAATGAGTTACCTTTGTTAGAGAAGAACACTTCCTGATTGAATAAATCAGCCAGAACTGAGTTTGAATTGAGTCTAAATAAATACTTGAATCCATCAAAACCATGGAATAAAAACAATGGTCATACTCAGAGGAATTTGCATAAAAAGGGAAAGCAATCTCAAAACCAGACAGAAATTTGAAGTCTGACAGTGAAGTGGGTCATCCAGAATCTGAAATCCAGGGACAATCACCAAAAGGAGAATGAGAAGGTGAGACTGACCTATGGCAAAGAAGTGGAGTAGTAAGAAGTACCATTGGCTACTGAGCTAGATCAGAACCTAAGACTAAGGCTGATATCACTTACATACTCAAGGACCAGAGGAAATTTTGAGAAAAAACGTACTCTTTTCCTGACTTTTAATCTTAGTGTGTAGCTATTTACAAGCACATGTTTGTTTGCATCATTATTCAAATGTTGAAAAGGCACCTAAATGGTACATTATCTAAACCTGCTTGACTTTAAGTTAGGAGGTTCCGAGTTCAAATTTGACTTTAGATAGTTACTATCTGTGTGACCCTAGATAAGTCACTTACTCTCTCTGTGTCTCACTTTCCTCATCTGTAAAATAGGGAGAATGCTAACCTTTACCTCTCAAGGTTGTTATGAGAATACAGTGAGATAGCATTTGTAAGACACTTTGCAAATCTTAAAGTGCATCAGAAATACTAGCTACTGTTATTATTTACATCATCATCATCATCATCATTGTCACCAGCATTATTTCTGGTAACCTGAATTTCACGTCAACAACAATAAGGTCAGAAACTATTCAGGGATAAATGCAGATATAATTTAAGGAAGAAGCCAAACTTCTGCTAAATGTTAGTAATTTTCCCAGCTGGGTGCTCAGGACAATTTTAATTGTACTCCTAGTGTTTTCTCTAAAATAAACTTGTTAAGGTTATAGAGGAAGGACCAGTATAAACCTTAGGGAAAATTATGTTGCCTTTAGGCTTAAAACAAGATAATCATTGTTCAAGGGCCAATCAATAATGATTTTTTTTTTTACTAGGCAAAAGAGGCCATTCTTTGACTCATTTCTTACCTAGTTTTAATCATGGGCATTGTCTCAGTCAAACTGAGACCTGGGAAAAAACTTAGCTTGAAAAGGCCAACATCTCCCATTGGGGGCCATCTACAGTCATCCTGATCAATATCTGGCCATTGGACCCAAATGGCCATGGAAGAGAGAGTGAGGCTGGTGACTTTGTGCAACCTGTCCTCACTTAAATCTGATTTGCTAGAAAGTCATGACATCACCTTCCTGTGTTATATAAACCTGCTTGATTACTATGTGACCTTGATTAATTCATTTCACCTTTGTCTTAGGTTTGTGTTAGGTTCTCTTATATAAAATGTGGCTATCCCACTTATCTATCTTCCAACATTATTGTAGGGATCAAATGAGATATTTGTAAAGTGCTTTGTAAAATTCAAAGCACTATATATATAACCATCCATCTATCTATCTATCTATCTATCTATCTATCTATCTATCTATCTATCTATCTATCTATCATCTATCTATCCATCCATCCATCCATCCATCTATCTATCTATCCATCCATCCATCTACATGGTATAGCCATGAGCAATCAATATTTTCCAATCATTTGTCTGTCTTTATTTCTAGAAAGAGTGATTTTAAGTTGTATAATCCCTATTTATATGTTTAGTAATGAGCCTTCTAGAAATTTTAAACGTTCTCTAGTTATTATGAATATAATTTCTTTCTTGATCTCTTCCTGTTGGATTTTTCTTGGTAATATAAACAAAGGCTAATTCTTTCTGTGGACTTATTTTTAATATTTCTACTTTAATGAAGTTATTGTTTTAATTATTTTTTTCTTAAATATCTTGTGTTCCCTAAGTAAACAATCATATTATCTTCAAATAGTGATAATCTCGTTTCTTCTTGGTGCTTGTTTTTCCAACTTCTTTCTATTTCTGTCTATCATTTCTGGAGTGAAATCAAACAATAGCTGTGACAATGAACATCCTTGCTGTATTCTTGATTTTAGTGGAAAATCTTCACTATTTCTCCATTAAAGATTATGTTATTCTTTGGTTTTAGATAGTTACTCAAAAAAAGAACTATATTAAGTCAAGGTTCACTTACTCCTATGATTTTAATTTTTAAAATATACATGGATATTGTATTAGGTCAAAAACATTTTATGACTCTATTGATATACTAGAAGGAATGAATACTGGATTGAGAATGAGAATGCCTGAGGTAATATTGCCTCTGTGCTTTTTCACTATATGACTGTGGGTAAGTCACTGTGTGGGTTTCAGTTTCTGATTTATGGCCACTAAGGTATCTTCTTACTCTAAATCTAGGACCTAAAATTGGAATGGGTTACTATAAAAAATAGCTCATTTCCTGCCACTAAAAAGGTTGAGGCAGATTCAAAGATCCAACCCAACTCTAATGTTCCATTATTCTATGATGTTCTGTTGTTCTGACTTCCATTTTTCATATGTAACATCCACAGAGCATTTTCTTAAAATTTGCTGTCACAGAATGTTTTTTGTTTCTGTGTGTATCTCTCCTGTGATAGTGTGGAGATCTGAGTGTGGAACTGGATTAAAATATAATTGGAAAATATTTAAATTTTTAAAATGTAAATAAAGAATTTTGTTAAAAAACTCTGAACTTAATAGAATATTTGACATACTTATTGGGAAATATTTAACAAAATAAAAAAATTAACTGGAACATAGATCATATTAATGCATAGTTTTCTGGGTTAATATATGACCCATAGGAATCTTTATACATATTTCAGTGGCCCTCCTTTCTATCTGAGTTTGACACTTTGGATTACACTACTTCATATGAATTTCTTCTCCTGGATTTTTGCTTTCTTTTAAGAAATATGTGAACTAGAATTTGTGTTGCCCTTCACAGGTTTGTGGTTACTACTACTTCTTCTCTCTAAACCTTTTCAGTGGAATTTTAAGAGCTTTAATTAGGAAAACATAGTGGCAGTTTACGGCACTAAATGAAAGTAGAAATGTATTACCAGGTTGTATAATAACAAGCTACTTATAAGAAGAACTAATGATAACTCACTTAGTTATGAAGAATGTAAACAATGAGTGTATATGCCTGTGTGTGGGTGTATGTTTACATATAGATATATAAATACATGTATGGCATACATATCACAAGGAACTATTTTTGAGCAGTACGTTGTCCATTTAATAAATATAAACTGTTATTATACAGAATGGATGCATGTCATGGTTCTGCAAAATTATCAGAAATGTGAAGCTCAGCATGAGTTGAAGCTGGTGAAGGAAATAAAGGAAAATGAGGTAAAAGACTTTAAAAAAAGTTATATTGGGGAACAATTATTTCTCATCTCCCCATTAAACTGTGAGCTCCTTGAGGACCGTCTTTTCCAAACTCTTTTTGTATCCCCAACACTTAGCACAATGCCTGGCACATGGTAGGTACTTAATAGATTTTAATTGATGGGTTGATTGACAGAAAGATCATCAAAGAAGGAATTGAACCTTTCCTTGAGGTGGATGGGCAGATAATAACTGACAACAAAGAGAAGCGAGGATTTTGTTTCTATAATTTTTTTTCACAACAAAGACATTTACTTTGGAAACAAAACCAAAAATGACAAATGGGAAGTTGATATCTGAGATAAGTAAAAGAACTCCTAGCTGCCTCTGATGAATATAAATCCCCTGGTCCAAATAAACTACATGTCCTCAGGTCCTGAAAGCAGTCAGATGTGATCTTTAATATTTGAAAGATAAAAAAGAAATAATAAAGTAAAACAAGATAAGGAAAGTACCATAAGACTGGAGAATGGAAAATGCCCTGATTTTCAGATAAGGGAAGGAACAGAATTGACATACTATAGACCAAATGAGCTTCATTCAATTCCTAGGGAAATTCTTGAACATATCATTAAAAGATAGTTGTCAAATATCTAGTTAGGAAAATGGTGATTACAAAGGGCCAGAATGGATTCATCAAGAACAGGTCATGTCAGGAGAATCTGGCGATTTAACAAGCTAGTAGATGAAGAGATTGCCATGGATATGGTTTACCTGGGAAGGTTTTGACAAAACATCTCATGCTATTCTTGTGAAGATGATGGAGAGATCAGGATTGGTTGAGAGTGTTATCAGATAGATTTGAACCTGATGATGTACAACTGGTCTAAAAGAGTAGTAATGAATTGCTTAATGTCAGTGTGGTAAAAGATTTCCAACTAAGTACCTGGAGTCATTCATGTGTGGTCCTGGGTGTTTTTTAAAATCAGTGATTTGGATAAAGGCATGGATACACACTAATTAATTTTTAGATGATACAAGTTCAAGAGGGATAGTTAATAGAGTAGATGACATAAAGGATCCAAAAGGTTCTTGACATACTTGAACATTGGACTGAATTTATTAACTGTTCTTTAGAGGTTTGATAGAATTCACTTGTGAAACCATCTGGTCCTGGAGATTTTTTCCTAGGGAGTTCATTGATGACTTCTTCAATTTCTTTTTCTGAGATGGGGTTGTTTAAGTATTCAATTTCCTCTTCTGTTAATCTGGGCAATTTGTATTTTTTAAAATATTCATCCATCTCATTTAGATTATTGAATTTGTGGACATAAAGTTGGGCAAAGTAATTTCTAATTATTGTTTTAATTTCCTCCTCATTGGAGGTGAGTTCACCCCTTTCATTTTTAATATTAGTAATATGATTTTCTTCTTTCTTTTTTTTAGTCAAATTGACCAAAGGTTTATCAATTTTATTAGTTTTTTCATAAAACCAACTATTGGTTTTATTTATTAATTCAATAGTTTTCTTAATTTCAATTTTATTAATCTCTCCTTTGGTTTTCAGTATTTCTAATTTGGTATTTTCTTGGGGATTTTCAATTTGTTCTTTTTCTAGCTTTTTCAGCTGCATACCCAAGTCATTGATCTCCTCTTTTTCTATTTTATTTATATAGGCATTCAAAGATATAAAACTTCCCCTAAGAACTGCTTTTGCAGTATCCCATAAGATTTGGTAGGTTGTCTCATTATTGTCATTCTCTTGAATGAAGTTGTTGATTGTTTCTATGATTTCTTCTTTAACCCATTCCTTCTTTAGGATTAAATTATTTAGTTTCCAATTGATTTTTGCTTTATCTTTCCATGGCCTTTTATTACGTATAATTTTTATTGCATTATGATCTGAGAAGGATGCACTGATTATCTCTGCCTTTCTGCACTGGATTTTGAGATTTTTATGTCCTAGTACATGGTCAATTTTTGTAAATGCTCCATATACTGCTGAGAAAAAGGTATATTCCTTTCTATTCCCATTCAATTTTCTCCAAAGATCTATCATATCTACCTTATCTAGAGTTTTATTTACCTCCTTAACCTTTTTCTTGTTTATTTTGAGGTTAGATTTATCAAATTCAGAAAGAGGGAGGTTGAGGTCCCCTACTAGTATAGTTTTGCTGTCAATTTCTTCCTTCAACTCCCCCAACCTCTCCTCTAAGAATCTGGATGCTATACCACTTGTAGCATACATGTTTAGTAATGACATTGCTTCATTGTCTATGGTGCCTTTTAGCAGGATATAGTTTCCATCCTTATCCCTTTTGATTAGATCTATTTCTGCTTTTGCTTTGTCTGAGATTAGGATTGCTGCTCCTGCCTTTCTTACAACAGCTGAAGCACAATATATTCTGCTCCATCCTTTGACCTTTATCCTATGTGTATCCCCCCGTTTCAAATGTGTTTCTTGTAAGTAGCATATTGTTGGATTATGGCTTTTAATCCATTCTGCTATCCGTCTCCGTTTTATGGGAGAATTCATTCCATTCACCTTCACAGTTATGATTACAATCTGTGTATTTCCCTCCATCTTCTTTCCCACCATTTGTGCTTTTAGCTCTGCTGTCTCCCTTCCCCTCCTCACTAGTATTCACTTTTCACCACCTCCTCTTGCCGCCTTCCCCTCCTTCTTTTAGCCCCCCTCCCTTTAACTCCCCTTTACTCTTATTGCTTCTTCCCTCCTTTTTAGCCTCCCTCCCCTTTCTTCCCCCTTCCCCTCCCACTGCTTATAGAGCTAGTTAGGATTTTCTACTTAAGTTTATTGTTCTGTCCTTTAAACAAATCTGATGAGAGAACCTCTCACACAATGCTCATCTCCCTCCCCTCTTTCCCTCTACTATGAATTTGTACTTCTCCTTGTGATGTAATTTGCCATTTTCTGCTTCCTCCTTTCCACACCTCCTATTACAATCCCTTCTCATACTTAAATCATATTTTTTATCATGGTATTATTTACTTTATACCCATTCCCCCTATGCATATCCCTTTTATATTTCTTAATAGATGCACAGTTCTCAAGATTAACAGGTATCATCTTCCCTTATAGGGAGGTAAACAATTTGCCCTAATTGAGTAGCAAGTTGTTCCCCCCCCCCCCCCCACTGTTTACCTTTTTATGATTCTCTTGAGACCTGCATTTGAAGATCGAATTAAGTTCTGGCGTTTTGGTCAGGAAACTCTGGAAATCCCTTACTTCATTGAATGACTTTCTCCTTGCCTGAAATGTTATGCTGAACTTTGCTGGGTAGTTGATCCTTGGTTGTAGTCCCAACTCCTTTGCCTTACGGAATATTGGGTTCCAGTTCTTTTGATCTTTTAATGTAGAAGCTGCAAGGTCCTGTGTAATCCTGATTGTATCTCCTTGATATTTAAATTGTTTCTTCCTGGCTGCTTGTAATATTTTCTCCTTCACTTGATAGCTCTGGAATTTGGCAACTATATTTCTTAGGGTTTTGAGTTTGGGGTCCCTTTCAGGAGGGGAACAGTGGATTCTTTCGATGACTATTTTGCCCTCTGAATCTAGTACTTCTGGGCAGTTTTCCTTGATGATTTCCTGGAAGATATTTTCCAGGCTCTTTTCTCCATCCTGGGTTTCTGGAAGGCCAATAATTCTTAAGTTTTCTCTTCTGGATCTATTTTCCAGGTCAGTTGTTTTTCCAATTAGATATTTTACATTTTCTTCTATCTTTTCATTCTTTAGATTTTGTTTGACTGATTCTTGCTGTCTCATTGAGTCGTTAGTTTCTACTTGCCCAATTCTTATCTTCATCAAATTGTTTTCTTCCATTAACTTTTGTATCTCCTTTTCCATCTGCCCAATTTTTCCTTTTAAGAAGCTATTTTCTCCAGTTAATTTTTGTACTTCCTTTTCCATTTGCCCTTTTAGGAAGTTATTTTCTCCAGTTAATTTTTGAACTTCTTTTTCCATTTGTTCAATTTTCCTTTTCAAGGAGATGTTCTCATCAGTGAATTCTTTCTTAGTAATTTTAAAATCATTGGCCAGTTTATCTTCTATTTCCTTCTTCAGCTGTTCCAGGAGAGCTGCTTGTACTTGCGAGTAGTTCATAGTCCCTTCTGAAGTTTCAGATGGAAGTACAGTCTCAGCTGTGACCTCTTTGGGGTTTGTGTTTTGGTCCTTATCCCCATAGAAAGATTCTATGGTTCTTTCGGACCTCTGCTTTTTCCTGTTCATGATGTTGATTGAGTGTTGTGGCTTCTGGTTCTTTCAGTCAGAAGCTAGAGAACTTTTTACTGAGCTGATGTGTGAAAAAGGTAAAAGCAGGTTTTTGTTTGGTGTTTCCCCAGTCAGCCCTGGGTTTAGCTTGTTAAGTGTGGGGGAGGAGTGATCTGGTCACGGGAGATCTCCTCAGCTGAACTGAGGCAAAGGCAAGCTCAGGGGCTGGTAATCCCAGCTGCCCTATTGTCTTTCTGATTCCCCTGGACAGCTGAGGCACGCCTAGATGCTAATGCGTGTTCCCAACCCTCCTGGGGCTCCTCTTGTGGTGCTGAGGCTTGCCTGGGTCCTAGTGCAAGTTTTCTCTGCCCTGGGTCCTCTGTGCTTCTGGTTTGCCTCTGCCAACATAGGAGGAATCCCCCTTAGCTATTTTCCTAGCCTCAGGTGTTATGAGACTATTGGTCTCCTTCTTCTATTTCTGCTGATCTGGGATTTTTCTGGGGAGATATTTTATGGTTCTTTCATGGTCATCAAGGGGGGAGGAGAGAGCATTTACTGATCACGCCGCCATCCTGGCTCCTGGAAGTTCAAGTAGGTGACTTACCGAAGTTTGATTTTCGGGCTGAAGGTCTCAGGAGCTGCTGTGCTGATATCTGGCACTCCGCGGCTCTCACTGACTCGTTTGGCTTGTCTCCTGTCCTTGGTGCTGCTCCTCTGGTTCCGCCCGCCACTCAGGTTTCTCGGATCTCTTCTGCTCCGCTGCGCTGGAACTAAGAATGCCTTCTCTTTTAAAATTATTTCCTATTTATCTTGTATATGGTGATGTAATTTTGGCCTTTTGGGAACATTAGATTGTAAAGCTCCTCAAAGGCAGGGCCTAGCTTTTGTCTCTTTGGCAGAAAACAATGTAAGGTTAAAGTCAGGAAATTCTTCTTACAATTATAATCATATAAAAAACTGAGTTGTTTCTGGAGGAGTGGGCTGTTTCTGGAGGAGTGGGCTATCTTTGGAGGAGTGGGCTATCTCTGGAGGAGTGGGCTGACTCTGGAGGACTGGGCTATCTCTGGAGGTGTTGCATTCTGCATCCTGGAGTGGGGAGAACACAGTGGCAAGATGACCATTTGTCATGTACGTTACATGAAGATCCCTTTAATTTATGGTTTGGACTAAACTCTCAAATCCCATGACTCTGGGATTATTACAAACAAAATTTTTCATCATAGATATATATGCTGGCTTATACACTTCTCTGTCTTGAGCCAGAAATGGTAGCAAGGCAATCAGTTGGTAATTTTCTCCTTATGGCAAAATTGTAAATCTATAGTTTATAACATCACTTTTGCTGCTATTAAAATGAAGATAATGTAGGCCAGGGAACAGACTAGCCTTTCAAAGTAGTCTACTGGTTGGTACTCTCACTTTGCAGGATTCACTTAGATTTGCATGAAGTGGTACTTAGTCACATATATAGGGACTTGATTGGATGGGCACATGTAAAACTCAGGTTGGGAGAACTTAAAAAAAATCCTTGTTTTGCTTCTTAAACATGTTGTTGTTATTACTCAGCCATGTCCAACCATTCATGACCCCATTTAAGATTTTCTTGGCAAAGATACTGGAGTGATTTGTCATTTCTTTCTTCAACTCATTTTATAGATGAGGAAAATGAGGCTAACGGTAAAATGACTTGCTCAGGGTCATACAACTAATGTCTGGGGCTGGATGTGAACTTGAATCTTGCTGACTCTAGGCCTGGTGCTCTATCTGCTGTGCAGCCACTAGCTGTCCCTTCTTAAATATTTATAATTTAAATATAAATTTAAATGTAAATTATCTTGAAAGTTAGGACCTTGAAAATCAATGTAGATATAATTTGTTTAAAACATGTATTTCTTGGTGAAGATTAGCAAATGACTTGAGAAATTATGAAGGAGATGTTATTTCTTTTTATCTGATTTATCTATTCATACTCATATATGGTAATATACAGAGAAACAGGAATGGTTTTTCCTTCCTTTTTAAACCTTTTGTATTCAATATTGCTACTTCTACTTTTCTACTTTCTTTCTTCCTTAACACTCCTTTTCCACAAATGGGTTATTTTGGAGAGTATCAATCAGAATATTGAGCAAGGCTCTTTGTACAGAGTTGTACTCCTTTTAAAATAGGAACCAAACTTCCAGGGCAAGGTTCTGAGAACAAAGAAACTTACCTTAGTATTAATAAGGGGATCATTGAGTACCGACTAAAAACTTTTAGTACCTTTGAAGCCTATTCATTGCTGCCCTTTTTGGGCTCCTTTCTATCTGTCTGATTATTTCTTCTTTGCTGGATCATCATCCAAGTTGTGCCTGTTAATTTTGGGTCCTCCTCCAGATTCTCTTCCTTTACTCACTTGGTGATCTCATTAGCTCCCATGTTCAATCATGATTTCTGTAATGGTAATTTAAATGGGAAGATCTTTCCCATTTATTAATAGGCCCATGTGACCTGCTTAAATCATATGGAAACCTAAGTCATTTGTGGTTGGAAGACTTGCTGAAAGGGTGGAATAGGAAGGGTGGAGCAGAGCTGGGAGGAAGTGAGTGAGAGCAGTTAAAATGGAGGGAGGAGAGGACACAGGTTAGCAGGCACAGCTAGGCTGGGAGTGTTTGTTTGTGGGAAGGCTCCAGCAACAGGGTAGTCTTGGGAATGGCTTTGTCCCCTGCAGTGATAATGTGTATTGACTTCTTGGTTACTATGACAGATATGACTTTCTAGTGTCTGAATAAATGTTTTTCTTCTGCCTCTATGTGAAGAGTGTGTTATACTTTGCAATTGAGAACTATGTTGGCATATTCATAGTCACCCTTGGTGTCGTGAATATTGCTTAGGTGATACAATTTCTTTTCAGATGACTCTTAAATTTATACAAACAACTCCAATCTCTTTCTTGGAGTTTAAGTTCCACATCATAAACTAACTGCCTATTAGACATTTCAAACTGGATGTGTCTCATAGGCATCTCATATTCATCATATTCAAAAAAACTAATTATCTTTCCCTCTAAAATTTTTCTCTTCAGGACTTCCCTTTTACTATTATTGATAATGATGGGCACCCATATTTGCAAGTTTGGCATCATCCTTGATTTCTCACTCTTAGTCACCCCACTTAGCCAATCAGTTGCCAAATTTTGTTTCTACTTCCACAGTATCTCTTGGATATTTCTCCTCTCTCCTTTTATAACCCTAGGTCAGATTATCATCACTTCTCACCTAAACTATTGTGATAATCTCCTAAATTGTCTCTATGACTCAAGTCTCTCCCCACTCTGATCAGGTCTCTACAAAGCTACCAAGGTTATTTTCCTAAATTACAGGTCTGATTCCCCTACTCAATAAATTCCAGTGGTTTTCCATTACCTTCAGGATCATATATAAGCCTCTATTTTGGGGGGCATCTAAATCCCTTTTCAATGTAGTTCTTATGCATTAAACCCCATCTACGTTGACTTCGCAGCTGAAAGGCAGATAGTTGGTGCAGTGGATAGATTACTGGGCCGGAAGTAAGGAAGGTTCATCTTCCTCAGTTCAAATCTGGCCTCAGAGATTTAGTTGTAATTAATAGTTGTATGACCCTGGGCTAATCATTTAATTCTGTTTGCCTGAGTTTCTTCATCTATAAAATGAGCTGGAGAAGGAAATGGCAAACCACATCAGCATCTTTGCCAAGTAAACCCCAAATGGGGTCCCAAAGAATTGGAAATGACTGAACACCACCACCATCACATTGGCCTACTTGCTGCTACTAAAGCACAACATTCCATCTTACATCTCTGAGCTTTTGCAATAACTATCCTCTGGGCCTAGAATCTTCTACTTTCTAACTCCTGCCTTCTGAAAACTTGGTTTCCTTTAAATCTTAGTTTAAGTACTACCTTCTGGAGGAGGTCTTTTCTGATCATCTCATCTGCCAGAGCATTTCCCTTAAAGGTTTGATTTCCATATGTTTGGTACAAGTCTATGTACGTATATAATGTCGCCCTTATCAGAATATAGGGTAGAGATTTCTTGGCCTTTGTCTTTGCATCTCCATCACTTATATTGTGATGGAATATATGTATTATATTGTGAGCTCCTTGAGAGTGGGAATTATCCTGGTCTCTTTTTGTATTCCCAATGTTTAGCACTATGTGGCATATAGTTCAGTTTCAATATGGTAGAATCACTTGGCAATTATATGATAGATTCCCATCATGATATAATAGTTTTGCTGTTTTAGACTTAATATAAGGGAAAACTTCTTAAGAGTTAGAACTATTGAAGGAAGACTATTTGATAAAAAAACAAACTGTTGAGAAAATTAAATATCAGCCTAACAAAAATTATGTTTGGACAAA
>JAJHZJ010000348.1:0-160000 GCA_023548195.1 Bettongia penicillata ogilbyi | reverse complement strand
TGGTTGCCCATCAAATCAGAATCTGATCTGCCTTACTGACAAATCCTGTTGTTCATGATAGGCTTTCATTAGTTTGCTAAGTGGTGTGTGCCTCTTAACCTCAAATCGTACCACTAAACCATCTTGCATTTCCATCTTCAAATTAATGTAGTTATTGTTTTCAATCTTGACTCCTTCCTTTGGCTTTTGGTGAGTAGGCCATGGTGAGTCCAGGGGTGGGAGGGAGGTTCTCCTCAGTCTCTGCTTCACGAAAGAGGCACTAGGATGGTGTGTGTGTGTGTGTGTGTGTGTGTGTGTGTAGAAGCACCAATGACAGGAGCAAGAGGAGGAAGATGATGGTGATGATGGTGAGGAAGGGGAGGAGAGAAAGAAAGAGGAGAAGAAAAAAGGAGGAGCAGCAAGAGGAGGAGTGCTTGTTCATTTTCAACTAGAACATGCACAGAGATGGATCTTAGATGACTTTGTAAGGCATAACTCTTTTCTTTTCTAATTACCTCAGAGTTTTTGGCATCACACGTCATACACCTCTCTGCTGTTGTGAATTGGAAAGAGGTTCATAGTTCTTGACTAGCATAGTGATCTGTCAGTCATTTAACTTTGAAAGTTGGTTTAACATTGGCATATCTGAATTTGAGTTACCAGTCAGAGCATACTTACATTCCCTGAATTGTTTGGGAAAAGCCCAAATCAATCTTCCTTCTCCATTAGTCTCCTTGTACTTAGTAAGATATAGAGAAAAAGAAACCAATATTTCTTCAATTTCTTTAGCAAATTCTCTTTGACACATTGGAGTGGGGAGAAATTGACAAAGGAGGAGATTATTGCAATAGGACAGGTGAGAAGTGCCTAAGGCCTAGGGTGACAGCTATACGAGTAGTGGAAGGGGACTGATGTGAGAAATGTTGTGGAGGTTTTCTCAAGGTTTGGCAACTGGTTGGCTTTGTGAGGCTAGTAAGAATGAGGCCTTAAAATAACACTGTGGTGGTAGCTTGAAGATCTGAGATGTAGCTCATACATAATCCATCACTGTGAGCCACATCTATGAGTCATTCCATTCCATCCAATATGAAAAGGGGGCATAAGAGTTAACTATCTTTCAGCCCCCTGAGCACAGAGCTCACTCTCAATAGTCAAATGCATAGCCACCAAATCTAGGGCATAGGGTAGATATGAGGTGTATATGTGTGTGTGTGTGTGTGTGTGTGTGTGTGTGTGTGTGTGTGTGTGTGCATAATTTTCCCAGTATTGTCTGCAGCTTCTATCCTTGGTACCTGGATAGCAGACTCATTTCAGAAAGGAGGATATCAGGAACTTTGACAGTGGAGAGTAAAAGTAATTCATGTATCCTTTAAAAGAAACATATATATATATAATTTAACATCTTCATTTCCATATGGCTACCCTGCCTCTAGTGACAACTTGTGGGTTGGGTCCCATATGACACAACTGCCCCAGGTCCAAAGTACTTTGTGAATCTACAGTCCTAAAATCATAGTTCATATTTGTGTTTTTACCTTTAACAGATAGTTGGCAATATTAAAGTACAGACACTTGCTAAAATGTTATCACAGGAAAAATGGTGTAGTGGGGAGGAGATAAGTTACTTGGGACCCTTGAACAAATTATTTCTTTGAGTTATTTCTCTCAATTGTTTCTTTCATTTATGAAAGGTAACAAGGAAGGGCAGGTAACAGTGATACTCAGATATTATGGTCTTTAAATGATTATAAAAAATGTGCAAAGAAGGATTTTAACATGGTTGCCCCTGTATGAGATGTGAAGAGTGTTTCTATTAAAACTTAGAAGGCAACTAGTCTTTGGCTGGCTAGCAATTGGTTATACCCTTGGTGTCTTTTTTAAAGAAAAATGATACACAATCTTAGGAGTCTACTTACTCTGCGGAGTATGGTTTCTAGAAGAAAATAAGCCAGACATGGAAGAAAAGCTCAGCTCTTGAGAGGATATCATTCCTCACCAATAAAAATAGAATATTCCTTTTATAAAGCCAGGACACACTTTCTCCCAAATACACACAGTGTGCGTATATAAATAGAGTATACTAAGAGTATACTAACTCATGGGAACAAAGGAAATCACACTTCTGACCTTGCTGGACCATAATGTCTCTTGGTGTCCGCATGCTGCACCTACCATGTACGGTGTGTCTGCTGGTTAGGTCTCTCTTTTAGGATGCCTGGGCCTGATCTCTGTAGCTGAACTTTCTGGGTTTACTGTGTTTTGGCCATAGTGACTCATATTGGGAGAGTTGCTTCATTACAAGACTGAAAGATGTCATTACTAATGATGGATTAAGAGGCGGAAATTCAATGCACTCTGGCCAAATCTAACATCGAATGACTCTATAAGTCGATCAAATTAGAATGATAAAGGAGCAAAGAATTACATTTACATAAAGTACACAAAGTACACAAAACAAAGTACATAAATGTATACAAAGCCTCCTTAGCAATTTCCATAAAGAATTTTTAATAAGCAGTTCAGCAAAGCAAACCAACACTGCATCATATATCATATGGAAGGTTCCATGGTCATTGTCCTGTACCTCTTGCAAACAAAAATTAGATGAATACACATAGCCTTCTAGGAGTGCACAATAATAAAAAGTATAAGTACAGATGTACAGTATGTGTTATAAAAGACACACTTGTACAGATACTGTAATACTATGGAAATACTGTAACCAAGATATTGGCCCTTAAAAACATCTCTATGCAAATTATTTGTTAAGTTTTTTTCACTTCTTTGTTATTTATACTGTCATACTTCACAAGAAATGAAACAAAGGGCAGTCTCTCTTAGGAAATGTCTTTTTTTTGGGGGGGGGATGTGTAAAACCAACTGAGATATTCCTTGTTTAATCTGCTTCAGAGAGTGCTGTCCTCCCCTACATTGACACCAGAATTTGCCACCTAATTACTTTAGTGGAGCCTCCTATATCTTGTAATTTATATTGATCTCAGTTAGCTCTGTGATACAGTTTTATGATAAGATAAAATTAGTTTAATGGCGTTCTTCTCCCCTGTGATTCTCTACTGATCCCTAATCTGACCATTTCTAACAATATTTAAACATACAAGGGGTCAAGCAGGTCTTTTTCCCTATCAGGAAAGCATTCCTAGCCAGCTTACAATAAAGGACACTTTTAACTATAGCTTTATCAATACTTTTATGACTCTGGGTTAATGAAATACTGTGATTCTGAGTTCTCATTGACAAACTGCTGATAGACTCTGATGAGTAGAAATTCCACATGTATATTGGGTTATCATAAATTGCTTCAGTGGAAGTTCCATGTGATGTGCTATAAGATAGAAGACTAGGCATATTCTTTGACCCTCATGACCTCTTAGATCTATCCAAAAAATAATTATTTAAAAGATGCAAAGTAATTGTAGATGTCTCCACATTCTAACACCAATATCAACCTGATTGTCAAAGAAGCCTAATCTCCAGCCCCTATAATACTCATTCAGCCCTTCTACCTCCACCAGCTCCTATTTTCCAGCAGGGCTACGCAGTGGGATCTACTCAGCAATGTCCTGGCTGCTGCACTCTTTGCCAGCAATCTCCATTCCCAGCTGACTTCTCCAGTTCTTGACGTCAGTGCACAATTCTGAAGCAATAAGCAACAGAACTTAATATTGTACTTCCCATCTTCCTACAGAGAAAGTGGAGGTAAGAGAAAGTGGAGGTAAAAGAAAGTGAAAGTTTGCTGTGTCTGGAAAGGTAGTACATGAGTTGGGCTTTGAAAAGGCACATTCAGAAAGCTTGGAATATGATATTCCAGGAGCTCAAAAGATGATAGCTCCAGAGCTATCTACCCAACTCCCTTATTTTACAAATGAAGAAACTGAGACTTATGGAGTTTAAGTGACTTTCTTGAGGTCACATAGGTTTTCTGGTATCAGAGGAGGGATTTGAAATCTAATCCTCTGAATTAAGAGCCAGTGATCTTTTCACTGGACTATTTCAATCTTGCAAGCATGTACTAGAGTACTAAAAGCAGTTGAATCAACTTAGGAAATGGATTTCCCTGGTTTCCTGATACCTACTCCAGATGTGTTTCTTTAAAGTATGCCCAGTGGGATGGATACATGCTTGGAACACTGAGAGATGGCTGCTTCTGAGATAGATGCCGATGGAGAAAGTAAAGAGGGAAAGTACCAGGCTCCTTGGAGGAAGAACACCACCTGTGAATATTCTGTTTTATTATTATTTTTTAACACCACAAAAGTCAGCTTGATGACATAGAGAGATGGCCTTGGAGTTAGAGTGTCCTGGGTTCAGATCTTGCTTCTGACACAAACTGGTCATGTGATCTTGACCAAATAATTTAACCTCTAAATGTTCCAGTCAATTTCCTAAGATTACAAGTTGTAGAGCAGATCAATACTGATAGAGAGAATTTCCTCACTGGAATTTCCCTATGGAAGATTTTGGTTAAAAATAAAAAAAGGTACTGCTAGCTAAGTTCTAAGTGCAGCTGACTGTTTGCTGACAGGGTACAAATATTAGCAATGCTATCTAGATGATGACACTTTAAAAGGAAATTCCAGGTTCTTCTATCCTTGTTATGGCTCTGCCTGGGTCACATGTGCCACTGGATTAGGCAATGCCTTGAAGAACTTTGCTGCAATTTGACTTCCTTGCTATATTCAACCATCATTGTTTCGCCACACATAGAATTTTATTCTATTTATGTGGAACACTCTAATCTGAAGGAATAAACTTTATTTTTGATTCATAATTGTTTTTTCTATAACAGGGAAACATACATATATATACACACACACATACATATATACATGTATGTATATATGTAACTATATAGTCAAGAGATCTGATAAGATTTGATGGTCATTGTTCAGGGTATAATTTTTTTATCACTTGAATTTGTAATTGCACCCATCACTTATAGTTCTTAGATTTCTTCCTGGTAATAAAATGAAAACACCAAGGAATCTTTAAAAGCTGAGGATTATTGCTGAGCTTTCAACCTCTTTTTTAGTGTAGAACCTTTACATTTTCACCTGAAAGGTTTCTACTCACACAGATACATTACCCATATTGCCTAATATCTGACATTTATATAACATTATGCAATATCTATGTAATGGGGAGGGTAGAGTTGTGGGACAGTTGATTAGGATATTTCTGACTGATTTTCTACAGTCCAGATGAAATATCAGAGAACACAAGGCACAGATTCTAAAGATAAAGAGGTGCTAAGTTCTTGAAATAAGTAGAAAGCTATAGAAACTGTAGTTTTTCAGTCAAGATTTATCAAATTAGAACGTGGTTAGCCAGTTGGCTGGCAAGGGTAGGCTACACCCCTAGTTGCCTCTAAAGAGGTAACTGAGTCAGGTCACGGATCCTAAAGGGGCCACATTTTAAAATCTTTAATTCATTAATAATTAATTTTAAATATTTCATATTAAACATTTATTAAGAAAAATCAAAGAGTTGATAAACATAGTTATGTACTCGATACTCATCAGAGTCATCCCTGTATCTCCAGTTATATATTCCTGTACACTGCCACTGTGTTTTTCCTAAGGTACATATCTCTTCATGTCACACATCAGGGCTACTCCCTTGGCCCCCACTCCAGGGACTGTGTGAATAAATATAAAACTCTTCTGCTTTGCATTTCATGCTCTTTGCAGCCATGTTATATATTATTCCTCTTGCTACTATCTGCATCACCACCATACTGGTCTACCCAATGTTCCATAGACACAACTCTCCATCTCCTGACATCTCCATCAATTTTTGAATTGACTGGATTGCACTTCCTTATCATTGACATCTATTGAATTCTCTGGCTTGCTTAAGATATAGTGCAATACAGTCTTCTTCAGTAAATCTTTCCTGCTTTCTCTCACCCCAATATCTAAGCCATATACACCATGCCTATCTATTTTGCTGTATTGATGTTTACACATTATCTCCCTTTTTGGAATACATATTTTACTTTTTTTTGCCTTGATTTGTTTGTTTTTGAACATTCATTGAAATTTTTTTTGATTTCCAAATTCTCTCCCTCCCTCCTGCCCCTCCCTACCCATTGAGAAGACCAATAATATGAGACTGGTTATGCATGTGAATTTATCCAAAACATGTTTCTCTAGCAATTATATTGCAAAATAAAAAAGAAAGAATAATAAAGTGGAAAAATTATGCACCAATCTGCACTCAGAGTTGTGATTCTTTTTATGTAGGTGGATAGAATTTTTCACCATGGGTCATTTGGCATTGTCTTGGATCATTGTCTAGATCAGAGTAGCTAAGTTATTCATTGTTGATCATTGCTACAATAATGCTGTTACTATTTACAATGATCCTTTAGTATCAGTTCATGTAAGTCTTCCCAGTTTTTTTCTGAAACCACTCTGCTTGTCATTTCTTATAGCACAATAATATTCCCTCACAAATATATATCACAACTTGTTCAACCATTTCCTAACTGATGGACATCATCTCAATTTCCAATTCTTTGCCACCACAAAAAGAGCTTCTATAAATATTCTTGTACAAATAAGTTCTCTTCCCTTTTCTTTAATCTTTTTAGGATATATACCTACCAGTGCTGGGTCAAATGATCTGCACAGTTTTTATAGTTCTTCGGGCACAGTTCCCAATTCTTCTTCGGAAGAGTTGGATCAGCTCTCATTTATCATTTTGCTTTTCTGTCGTGTTAGCCAGCCTGATAAATGTGAGGTGGTACATTAGAGTTGTTTTAATTTGCATTTCTCTAATCAGTTGTGATTTAGAGCGCTTTTTCATGTGACTTTAGATTTGGTTTCTTTTTCTGAAAACTGCCTATTTATTTCCCTGGACCATTTATCAATCAAGAAATGAATCTTATTTTTCTAAATTTGATTCAGTTCTTCATATATATATATATATGTATATATATGTCTGTATGTCTGTATGTCTGTATGTATATATGTATATGAGAAATCAGGCCTTTAGCAGAGGAATTTGTAGATTTTTTTCTCCCAGTTTCCAGCTTTTCTTCTAATTTTGGCTGCATTGGTTTTGTTTGTGCAAAATATTTTTCATTTCATGTAATCAAAATTATCCATTTCACTTTCCATGATTCTATCTATCTTTTGTTTAGTCATAAACTCTTCCCTTGTCTTTAGATCTGACAACTAAATTTTTCCATGCCACCCTAATTCACCTATGTTATCAACCTTTTTGTCTAAGTCATTTAACCATTTTGACCTCATTTTGGTATGCAGAGTGAGATGCTAAATCTGTGGTTGAACTCTTGGGATTTCTGGGGAGTAGCCAGAAGGGCTACATGGCAGTACAGGCATACCACTTTTATTAAGCTTCACTTTATTGTACTTTTTTTTTTTTTAAATTGAAGGTCTGTGGCAATCAAGCAAGTCTATTGGTGCTATTTTTCTATCAGCATGCAATCCAATTGTGTTTCTGTGTCAATTTTGGTAGTTGTTGCATTTCAAACTTTTTCACTATTGTTATATCTATTACGGTAACCTGTGATCAATGGTCTTTGATGTTGCCATTGTAATTGCTTTGGGTCACCATAAGCTATGCCCATACAAGCTGGCAAAGTAAATCAATAACTTTTGTGTGTTCTGTTTCCCTGACCTACTGTCCTCCCATTTCTCTCCCTCTCCTAGGCTCTCCTTATTTCAAGACAACAATACTGAAATCAAGTGAACTAATAATCCTTAGAATGGCCTCTAAATGTTCAAGTGAAAGAAGACTCAATTGATGTGGCAAATTTCATTCTCCAGATTGCCACTGCCACCTCAACCAGCACCCAGATCAGTCAGGAGCCATCAACATCAAGGCAATACTCCCCCACCAGCAAAAAAGATTATGGTTCTCTGAAGGCTTGGATGATGACTATCACTTTTTTTTTTCAGCAATGGAGTATTCTTTAAGATATGTACATTTTGGGGGAGGAGCCAAGATGACAGAGTAGAAAGACTCACGTATGCTAGCTCCGAAACCACAGACCATAAATTTTCTGTAAAAAGAACTCCCCACAAATTCTGGAGCAGTGGAAGCTGCACAGAAACACAGTGGAAGAGATTTCCATTCCAGAGAGCCCTGGAAAGCCATCCCCAGGGGTCCATAGTGCTCCGGACGTGGAGCCCACCCCTGCGCTGCCCTGGCCATGCAGCCCGAGAAGAGCAGATCTGAGCAGGCTTCAGGGACGGAACCTCTGGCAGCCGCGAAGGTCCCTCCACCCACAGGTGCTACAGGTCAGTGAGAGAGACTTCTGGGCTGGCGGAGAGGGGAGCGGTGTGTATCTGTGACTTGGGCCCCCTCGGGAGGCAGCAGAAGAGGCAGCAGTAGCCTGGGACTCCCCAAGCAGGCAGAAGCTCCATTGTTGAAGGTCTCTACATAAACCCCCTGAGGGAACTGAGCCTGGGAGGTGGTCCTGCCCCCACCTGAGCACCACAACTTAAGCTCACATTGAATAGCAGCCATGCCCGGCCATGGAAAGCCCTGAGGCTGGGCAGCAGCACTTGAATCTCAGACCCCAAGCACTAGCTGGGCAGATCTAGGCAGGGGTGGAGAGGAATCTCAGAAGTCAAGTAACTGGCTGGGAAAATGCCCAGAAAAGAGAAGAAAAATAAGACCATAGAAAGCTACTTTCTTGGGGCACAGATGTTCCCGCCTTTCATTTCTGATGACAAGGAACAATTCTTACCATCAGGGAAAGATGTGGAGGTCAGGGCCTCTGTATCCCGGACATCCAAGGTGGATGTCCGGTGGGCTCAGGCCATGGAAGAGCTCAAAAAGGATTTTGAAAATCAAGTTAGACAGGTGGAGGAAAAACTGGGAAGAGAAATGAGAGAGATGCAAGAAAAGCATGAAAAACGGGTCAATATCTTGGTAAAGGAGACCCAAAAAAAATGCTGAAGAAAATAACACCTTGAAAAATAGGCTAACTCAATTGGCAAAAGACGTTCAAAAAGCCAATGAGGAGAAGAATGCTTTCAAAAACAGAATTAGCCAAATGGAAAAAGAGTTTCAAAAGCTCACTGAAGAAAACAGTTCTCTCAAAATTAGAATGGAACAGATGGAGTCCAATGACTTTACGAGAAACCAAGAAATCACAAAACAAAACCAAAAGCATGAAAAAATAGAAGATAATGTGAAATATCTCATTGGAAAAACAACTGACCTGGAAAATAGATCCAGGAGAGACAATTTAAAAATTATGGGACTACCTGAAAGTCATGATCAAAAAAAGAACCTAGACATCATCTTCCATGAAATTATCAAGGAAAACTGCCCTGACATTCTAGAACCAGAGGGCAAAATAAGTATTGAAGGAATCCATCAATCACCACCTGAAAGAGATCCAAAAAGAGAAACTCCTAGGAACATTGTGGCCAAATTCCAGAACTCCCAGGTCAAGGAGAAAATATTGCAAGCAGCTAGAAAGAAACAATTCCAGTATTGTGGAAATACAGTCAGGAAAACACAAGATCTAGCAGCTTCTACATTAAGGGATCGAAAGGCGTGGAATAGAATATTCCAGAAGTCAAAGGAACTAGGACTCAAACCAAGAATCACCTACCCAGCAAAACTGAGTATAATAGTTCAGGGGAAAATATGGTCTTTCAATGAAACAGAGGACTTTTAAGCATTCTTGATGAAAAGACCAGAGCTGAAAAGAAAATTTGACTTTCAAACACAAGAATGAGAAGAAGCATGAAAAAGTAAACAGCAAAGGGAAGTCATAAGGGACTTACCAAAGGTGAACTGTTTACATTCCTACAGGGAAAGACAATATTTATAACTCTTAAAACGTTTCAGTTTCTGGGTAGTTGGTGGGACCACACACACACACACACACACCCGCACACATGCACACACACATGTACATGTGTGCATGCACACACACATACACACATGCATGCACACGCAGAGACAGAGATCACAGAGTGAATTGAATAGGATGGGATCATATCTTAAAAGAAATTAAGGTAAATGGTGAGAGAAAAATGTAGTGGGAGGAGAGAGGGTGAAATGGAATGGGGTAAATTATATCTCATTCAAGAGGCAAGCAGGAGACTTTTTAGTGGAGGGAAAAAGAGGAGAGCTGAGAAAAAAAACAAGAAGTTTACCCTCATCACATTCGACTAAAGGAAGGAATAAAATGCACACTCATTTTGGTAAGAAAACCTATCTTACAGTACAGGAAAGTGGGGGAGAAGGAGATAAGCAAGGGGGGAGGATGATGGAAGGGAGGGCAATGGGAGGAGGGAGCAATTTGAAGTCAACACTTGGGGAGGGACAGGATCAAAAGACAGAATAGAAACAATGGGGGGCAGGTTAGGATGGAGGGTAATTCAGTTAGTCTTACACAACATGACTATTATGGAAGTCATTTGCAAAACTACACGGATATGGCCTATATTGAATTGCCTGCCTTCCCAAAAGGAATGGGTGGGGAGGGAGGGATGGGGAGAATTTGGAACTCAAAGTTTTAGGAACAACTGTTTAGTATTGTTGTTGCTACTAGGAAAGAAGACATACAGTTAAGGAGGAATAGAAAGTCATCTGGCCCTACAGGACAAAAGAGAAGATAGGGACAAGAGAAGGGAGGGATGACAGAAGAGAAGGCAGATTGGAGATAGGAAAAATTAGAATGCTTGGTGTATTAGGGTGGGGGGAGGGGATAAATGAGGAGAAAATTTGGAACCCAAAATTTTGTGAAAATGAATGTAAGAAGTTAAATAAATAAATTTATATTTTAAAAAATAGATATGTACATTTTTAAAGACATAATACTATTGCATACTTAATAAATTACTGTATAGTGTAAACATAACTTTTATATGCACTTGGAAACAAAAAACTTCATGTGACTCACTTTATTGTGGTATTCACTTTATTGTGATGGACTGAAAACAAACCTGTAATATCTTTGAAGTATGCCTGTACTAAGTCTCATAGAGTCTTAGGATTTTGATGTTCATAGAACTTGTGACCCTGAAGGCTAAGTACTCTGAACCTCAAAGATTGAAGAAGTCTTAACCTTGGAGATGGAAGTTAGTAAAGAGACTTTGGTGACCAGTCAATTATTTCAATAATGCAACAAAAGAAAAGGCAAAGTCTTTTGTCCTGGAAAAAGTCAAAGTCCTGGAACAAAGTCTTATTTTAGATACTAAAGCAAGAGAGATGCATAAACTAAAGAAGATGCAGATTAGTATTAAAAACTATTGCAGATACTGAAATGCCCCTAATGCCTGTCTAGAAGTTGAAAGTGCCTTTTTAATGAAAATCAAAAAATTTTTCCACAGGGACCACATGAATACCCAAAAGAAATGAAGCAAGAGAAAAAATAAAATAAAAGCTCTGGAGGAAAGAACGAAGAGGAGAATCAGAAGCTTATAAAATAAAGTAATCCAAGTAATAAACTCCATGAAAATGAAAAGAGAGCAAACTAATTAAAGAGTTCATGAGATAGCAATAAATAACAGAACAAAATTAAAACATTGAAAAAAAAGCAAAAAATGTAAGATATTTGGTCTTAAAAAAAAGTTAAATGACCTGTAAAACTGGTCAAGGAGTGATAATTTAAGAATCACTGGACCCCCTGAAAACTTTGATAAATATTTAAAGAAATCACAGGTGAGAACTGGCAGGATCTACTTGAACCAGAGGGCAAAAGAAAGACAGAAAGAAGCTCCAGAAAGGAACTGAAATAGGAAAAGTCCAAGGGTATCACAGTCAAAATCCAGAGTTTTCCATGTCAAAGGAAAAAATACTTCATTCAAGAAGTTGTTCATGTACCGAGGAGTTACAGTCATGTTCACACATGTTTATTGATTTATTTAATGATATATACACTTGGAATGCACCACTGGCACCAATACTGAGTTCCCCATCTCTCCTGAGTAACCTTCCTCTCTCCCAAACAATTTTTTCTTTTGCCCTAACTTTTCTATTTCTACTGAAGTCACTATTATTTTTCCAGGTATCTAAGCTCTCCCTTCTATCTCAATAATCCCTCCCTTCTACATCAAATAGTCAAGCTAATTGTCAATAAGAAATTTGAATACCCAAATGAACTACAAAGAACCTATGAAGGAAGATGTTGTCCGCATCCAGAGGAAGAATTGATAATTATATATATATATATATGGTGTGTGTGTGTGCGTATTTTATTTTGATGTCTAACGGTAGTCATTTCTAGAGTGGGAGGAAAAGAAAAAAGAAAGTTACATCATTACTTTATTATATATTTAAGAGGAATAGCAAGTTGTACATAATAGATTTGAAGTTTTATGTATAATCACTTACTTTCTATTCTACTTTATTATGGAAATGCTTGTTGTATTTCTTAAGTTCAGAATAAAATTAAAAAATAAAAATACAATTAAAAATAAGAAATTTGTTACTGGACTCTTGGAGTTCCTGGAGAACAGAAAAACATAACAGCAAAAAATGTGGGTTTACTATAAAAAAAAAAAACAAGAAGCCTAAACCCAAACAGGACCAATCTAATTGTACAGGGAATATAATTAACAATTAATAGAATAGAGGATTTTAAAGCATTTCTAATGAAAAGACAATCACTGACAAGATTACATGAGTCATATATATGTTGACTCATTTGATTCCAACAACATTGTAAGGGTGTCACTATAGGCATTATGATCTCCATTGAACATCAGAAAACAGATTCAGAGAGGCTAGGTGATTTACCCATGGCTAGTGAGCTTTGGAAGAAATTTGTACCTATCTCTCTCCTGACTCCAAATTAGTTTTTTTTTGACTACATCATGCTACCTCTCCATTGATAAACTGAGATTTCACAAGAAATAATAGTGAATAGACATGAAAACCTATATTCTATTTCATAGTTTCATTGGAGTCATACACTCAAAGCATTTGTAAGCTCCTTACCAATTGCTCAGTTGTTGTTACATACACTGTAGTTTATGCAAATACAGTATTCTATTTCCTTCCTCTTTGGATATTGAATCATATGTTTCTAAGAGCCATTATATGACCAATTAATGTGTTAGTGTATTAGGCTATAACTATTTTCCCCCCTTTTCATTCCCCAAGTGACAAGATAACTTTCTGGTCTCCCTTTAATGTTTTGACACATTGGACATGACTTGAATCATCCACTATCTAATTAATGATTTTCCCCATGAGCTCCTTAAGTATTTCTTACAGTACATATTTGGTATCTCAATATAAGATGACATTTATTAATTTCTTATTTCAATTCAGTTTAATAATGTCAAATGAATAGATAGGATTTAATCTATAATACCATTCCAACTCTAAAATTGGCTCATTCATTCATTCATTGTAAGTATGTGAATGTGCAAGTTTCTCTCTAAATGCTGAGAATACAAAGGTAGAAGTGATACAAGATCTTACTTGAAAGAACCTTATGTCCTAATAGCAAGAAACTATATATATATATATATATGCTCTTTTGTGCTGTGCTAAACCTTAAACAACCATTGATTTTATTGTTAGCAGATAAGCAGCATTAGCATAGGAATGTAGTCTTGCCCCAGGTTTATTTATAAGCCAAATTAGGAAGGACCAGTCTGGGAATGTTAGGAGCCTTACCCAAACCCTGCACATCTCTTGTGGATTTCAGTTGTCTGAAGTCCTTAAAATGAGTTTTGGGGAATACACCCTGACAATTGATGGTTTAATAAGTATCAAATGGAAGTTTCTAACCTCAAGGCAGATAGTTTTCTTGGGCCAGAGACTTCAAGTTTGAACTGAGAGAAAAGAGGTATTGAAAAGAACAGACATTACCTGAGCCTAGGGGTTCTTGCTAGTTTCCTGCTGGCTGTGCTGACCTTAATTCCCTGGCTTTCCAGTACAAGGAAATGACCTTTACTTTGTCAAAAAGAGGTTTATTAGCCACAGAACTCCAGAAGATGGTAGCAGAAAGCAACAGATGTCCCTGAAGAGGCTTAGTAAGTATGTGACTATCCATAAGCCTAGCAAATGGTAGTAGAGAGTTGCTTAGTGATCTCATGACCGGTGAAGAACTCAGGGAAGGGAGGAAGAAATAATAATAACCATAGCTAACATTTACCTAGTACTTGGAGGTTTTCAAAGTGCTTTGCATTTACTCTCCTATTTGATCCTCAAAAGCAAAACATGATACAGAGATTTCATGGTCAAGTTGTGGCATCTAGCCAAGTCATGATGTGATATTCCTGGAAGACAGACAGCTCTGCTCTTATCATTTTCCATACTATGCATGTTACCTGGCTATATGCAGGCATCTTAATTTAATTTATGGAATAAACCAAATATTTCCATAACAGTGCAATAAAAAGGATGATTGTATATGAAACAAATCTATGTATAACTTACTATTCCTTTCAAATATACAATATATATATATATTTTGTTTTTTCTCCCTTCACTGCCTTCTAAGAGATGACATTAGACACAAATAAGTATACACACACATGATTTCAATCATCAGCATATAGATGATAATTAAAATCATGTGAGTCAATGAGATCCCTACATGAGATAGTATAGAGAGACAAGAGAAGACCAGGACAGAGATTTGAGGAACACACCTTTAGTGGGCTTGACCTGAAGACAAAACAAAGGGCACTGACATAAAGTGGTCCAACAGGTAGGCAGAGGATGAAGCTAAAGGAGTGTCACAAAAAGCTAAGGAGAAAGGAGTGTCAAGGGGAGAGGGTGATTGACAGTGTCAAAGACTTTAGAGAGGTCAAGAAAGATGAGAATTGAGAAAAGACCGTTAGATTTGTTGATTAAAAGATAGTAACTTTGGAGAGAGCAGTTTTAATTGAATAATAAAGTCAGAAGCCAGAGATTTAAAAAAAGAGAGGGAGAGGAAAGGAAGTGGAAGACCCAGTAAGAGTGGCAATCTCAAGGAGGTTGGCCACCTAGGGAAAGAGACATGGGACATTAGCTGATGGGGAGGGAGAGATCAAATGATCTTTTTTTTTGAGGATGGGGAAGAAGCAATAAATAAGAGGCTGAAAATAAATGAGAGTGAGTAGTTTTTTTATGTCACCTAATTTTCTGTCTTGTTTCATTAAATATTCTTTTGACTAATATGTTCTAAGGTCTTGTGAAAAGTAAGCATATGGTTATACGATTAGCAACTATGAGTTGTTTTCCAAAAAAATTTCCCAGCTTCACCTCGAAAGAAATAAATATGTACTTTAGTAATTAAAATCAAATTCATAAACTAAGAAAAGAGAAATATTGCATTTATCTTCTTTTTTCTTTAAAATAATTTGTTTTTAATTTATGAAATGAAACAAACATTTCCATAACCTAGTGCATAAAAAGATGATTGCACATAAAACTGCAAATCTACTATATACAAATTGCTATTCCTTTAAAATATTCAACAAAATTATCATGTAAATTTCTTTTTAAAAAATTTATTCATTGCAAAACTGCCTATTCATATCCTTTGACCTTTTACCAATTGGGGAATGACTCGTTAATGACATTTACTTTCAATGTTATCTGATTTTGAATAAACTAATATTAATGATAATCATTAGTAAAAATAATGATAACTAACATTTATATAATGCTTACTATCGATGAGGCTATATTAAGTTCTTTATTATGCTAAGTGCTTCACAGTTATTACCTCATTTGATCTCCACAACAACCTGCGGAGGTACATGCTGTTATTGTCCCCATTTTACAGATGAGGAAACCAAGGCAAGCAGAGGTTAAGTAACTTGCCCAGGGTAGCACAGCTAGTAAGTGTCTGAGGCTGGATTTGAACTCAAGTCTTCCTGATTTTACATCCAATACTCTTTCCACTACACCACCTAGGTGCTTTTAATAGATGCCCAACAGCACTTTAATAAGATGACCAGACATTTCCAGTTGGTTGCCACATGGCAAATGAAAGTTTCCTATCTTGGATCCAAAGAGGAGAAAACATAATATTGGACTTTTGTAAACTCTAGTCTCAATTTGCAATGCATGAGCAATGGGAATATCCAAATGCTATGAGTGTGTGAATCCCATAAAACCAAATTATATGGCATTGCCACATCTATTTATTACTTTTTCTTATAGAATCCCAGGGGCAGCTAGATGGTGCAGGGGATAGAGCACCAGTGCAGGAGTCAGAAGGGCCTGAGTTCAAATCTCACCTCTGATACATGATGCTCACTAGCTGTGTGACCTTGGGCAAATCACTTAACCCCAATTGCTTCATTCTGGGTCATCTCCAGTCATTCTGAAGAATATCTGGTCACTGGATTCAGATGGCTCTGGAGGAGAAGTAAGGCTGATGACCTGCACAGCAGCCCTCCCTCATTCAAAACAAAGTCAAGTGCAAGTGATGTCATTATTTCTCTGATGGCACAGTCTTCTTTAGCAACAAAGGGCAAATACACACACACACACACACACACACACATACACACACACACACACACTTACAGAATCCCATTAATACACTAAAGCAGTGTGGTATAGTAGAAAGAGCTCTGGACTTGGAGTAATGAGTGACATAGGTCCAAATCCCTTATACTGATATGACAAAATATGGATCCTGGGAAGGCTTTGATAAATCATCTTAGGAAAATTGCACCTCTCTCTTGCTTACAAGGGAGTAGTAGGCACCATAAATATGACTACTCTGCTGAAAGATATATGTTAGACCAGTGCTTCTTAAACTGTAGGTCTTAACACCATATTGGGTTGTGTATAACTTGGCAACAGTAAAGGGTTTCTGAATATGCAATGACCAAAAAATAATTAAAAATTAAACACGTAATGAATCTGAGGTGTTTCAGGCAGTGCTTGCCTGTGTTCCATCACACAACTTCACTGCAACCTTGGTTTTGAATGTGTGTACATTGCACTGCTCATGCTGTCATGCTAACCCTAAATGCCAACGAAGGCTGTCAGAAAAAACCTTGGCTCAGATGTGAGACTATTGTATGTTATGAATTGTAGTATTTTACCGTACATACAAAATCATTAAAGGAATTTTGGATTTAGATTAGGACAGAATTTCTAACAATTTCTGAAATGGCCCTAAACATACTTCTGTCATTTTGTATTATGTATTTATATGAAGCAGCATTCTTAGCATTGATGATTATAAAATCAAAATGTCAATCAACTGAAAAATGTTGAAGATGCTCTACATCCTACAGTATCAAATATCACACCAAGATTTAATTCTTTATGTAAAAACAAATAAACATATCCATCTCAGTATTCAAATTTGCTTTCATCTTCAATAAATGGTAAAATTACATATATACCAAAGAATTCTTTTAAGGTTAATTTCTTTATGATTTATTATCAGTAAATGTTTGATTTGTAAGCTATTTTATATATCTATATTTTCTGGGTTCCGTAAAAATTTCTAGGACAAAAGGGGGTCATGAGCGGAAAAAGTTTAAGAAAGCTAGACTGACTAGATTTATATATTTCTATTCCTCTAAATATAGCTAGTCTAGGGAAATGATTTCTCATAGGTTTCAGTTACTTTCTGAGACACTATCCATGAAAGAGGAAGGGATAGTCCAAACTTATGTTTTAAGGTTTGACTCCTTCCAAAAAATCCTAGTTATGCAAAAGCCCATCACAAATATCGAAGCAACCACCAAAGGCGAAATTGCCCCAACTCTCTATGGGAAGCAAAATGGAAATCAGCAACATGTAGGGAAATTGGCTTTCCTTTAAATGTATGCCTTCTAAAAATCTGATTTCTCTCTCCTTCGGGCTCTCCCTTTTAAGAATATAGATCTATATGTGTCCTCTCTCAAAGCAGGAAAAAAATAGCTCTCCTCTCCAAAGCTCTAATATCAATTTTATCTCATGCAAGCAATGTACCATCATGTCATCATTTTCTTCATCAGTAAGGAATCTTATAGAAATGTTCCAGGCTTGAGCTTAGATGTCTCTATCTATGTTTACATATACATGTATATTTATTGTTGTTAAGCTATTTTCAGTCACATCCAAATCTCTGTGAACCCATTCAGGGTTTTTCTTGCCAAAGATGCTGGAATGGTTTACCATTTCCTTCCCAGATCATTTTATAGATGAGGAAACTGAGGTAAATAGGGTTAAACAACTTGCCAAGGTCACACAACTAGTAAGTGTCTGAGGCCAGATTTGAACTAATGAAGATGAGTCTTCTTGATTCCATGCCCAGAACTCTATCCACTGTGCCATATAATTGTCCTATAGACATACATACATATACATATGCATACATTTGCTATGTACAAAATCATATACAACATAAAAAATTTTACATGATATTATTGTATTATAATACGCAACATAATATACAAGTATGTAGATAAAATTATACAATATAATCATGTAAACTTATATAATAGAAATAATCATATGAGATTAGATATATATAATATTATAATTATATATAGGCACATTATATATAATATATACATATATATCTCCAGACATTGTATATATATATATGTATATATATGTGTACATATATATGCACACATATACACATTCAAATCTTAAAGAGCTTTAAGTTTTAGCTATTATGATAATAATATTTCTAGGAAACAGTACTACATAAGATTCTTCAATGTATTAGATAGATGCATATGAATTATATAGCTCTGAAGGTTTGTGTCCATGAGTGACAAGCACTAAAACATGTCTTTAGAGATGTGTGTGTGTGTGTTGTGTGTGTGTGTGTCTCCACTAGGCATCCTATCTGCTGTGGCATGGATGTATACTCTCTATGACATGATGTTCAGTTCTTTATTTCTCCATGAATGAAAAAACTTTCTAAACTTTTATTATGTGAAAAACACTGGTTTAGTAAAGCCAAGACTATCTCTGCTCTCAAGGAGCTCAGTTCTAATGGGAGAGACCGTACATGTTTTGGCTGCAAGTCAGATGGAGAAGTCCTATAGTCCTTAGGATGCAGTTTAAAATGTCATTCCTAGTGATAAAATTGTATCTGTTTCTGAAGCTGAACTATTCGACTAAATCAAAGACTTTGGTGTAAAGAACTTTGTTTCCTGTATGTTCATTAGCTGTGGTGGCCAAGGAGGCAGGGATTGCAGTGCCCAGCCACATCACCAAACTGGTTGCTTTCCCAATGGTTGCTGAGAGGGCTTGAACTGAAACTAAGGGGCATGGGGCAGGGGTTCTGCCATTCTCAGTGCTCTTGGGTTTCCTTGCATATTGGTGGCAGATGGCCAGTGGCTGGTTTTGATGATGGCCAGGAAGCTGGGCTCCCTTTTCCATGGGGATTCCTCCTTGGAATGGTTCCAGGGGCAAGACTGGGTTGTCTGAGTGGAGGTGGTGGTTTGACTCTCCTGGCACACACTTATCTCCTCCTTTTCTCTCATGGCTACAAGAGAATTCTCTAAATGAAGATCCATGGAGGGGAAACAACGTGATCCCATTTTGCACACAGAAACCACTCTTATTCGGCTGGCAAAGGGGATACTGTAGAAATCTATGACTGTTAACATTATTTTAACTTGAGTACAATGTTGCTGGATCGAAGTGCCCCCTCCTGAAGTGCCGGAAAAGGGGAAAGTAGGGGGAGCAGTTGCGGAAAAGGTTTGGGGAGTAGCTGGTGCTATTTTTCTCTAGGTGTTTGATCTGACTGACGGCCCCTGTCTGAACTTACTAGTCATTTGCTATTTCATTAGCTGCCAGATTTTCAATTTCTGCCTCTTGGAAGTTACACCACTTTGAACAAGTCCCCACAGTAATTGAATTTGCCACAGAAATAGAACACTGGAAAATTTCATTTTCTTCTTTCCTGCATGTAAGTAGGCAAGCAGGCAGGCAGGGCAGACACATTCCTGCTGGACCGCTTCTCTCTCTCTCCCCCTCCCCCCTCTATTGTCTATCTCCACCCCCCTCCCCCCAGTTTGCTATCTCCTCCCCAGACGCATATACACAGTCACCAAAAAGACCTCCTTTCGAATCATCTCCAAGTGCATCAGCCTGTCACTTTGTAATTTTCTTCTAAATGCCTTCCGCAAATAATGGTTTTCAAAATGAGCATTAACAGGCTTGATTACATGAAATTGTCCTTTTAATTTACACCAGGATTCTATTGATCACACAAGTGCAGATTAAAGTGTTCAATGAAGCCCGTGATGAGGTATTAAGCAGCTAAGGATCCTCCAGGGGCCGCCAGGGAGGCCAGGAATATGCTAGAAGTGTACAGTTATTTCCCCATAATGAAGTGGCGCTATGCGAAGGCATGAATGGCTGGCAGGGAGAATAGATCGGAGATGATGAGCTCTTCAAAGTCATTTCTCGCTCACTCATTCAGCCTCATGCCCAGATCCTGCTGCGATTCTTCTGCATTACTTGTCATGAAATGCCAGGATTTACTTAGCCAGCTGATGCAATTTTTATGACCTTATTGCTTTTTTCACCATGGTAATAGTTTTGAATCAATTTATCAATCCAGCAATACCATCAGACATATTGCCCTGAAGATCAAGTCCAGGTCATTCCATCAATTCACTGTGGTTTACGAAGATATAGAAAAAGCCCTGCCGTGTGGGCTATCAACTTCAAATGGCTTAGTAAACATGCCTCTGCTGTTTTAACTGCTTCACTTCTGACTCCAAACATCCCAGTTCGTAAAGAGCAAGACCCAACTTCCTTCCACCTCAACACTTACTTTATTCTGGGAGGTATGGCTGTGAAGATAAATGAAGGCAGAATCATTCTTTACAAAGGTCTCCAAAGAATAGTTGAGTTGCTCATACAAGAGAACATGGTTGTTCCCAAGTTTCTTTCCCATCATCTAGTTACAGAAAGATTTGGTGAAAGGGAAAATGACTGTAGGGTGCAGCTCCTTTGTTATGGATATGGGTTATGGAAGCATTATCTCACAGTCAAATCTGATTGCTCTCTTGAGGTATTAATAATGTTTCTTTGAGAGACCACTAGAAATCTTAAGTCAACTGAAGGTAATAACTTCTTACTTCTATTTCTTGCCCCCAAAGAATCCATCTCCCAAAGACTCATGAACTCAAGGGGAGGGATATAAACCTTCGTTGTCATAATTCAATGGCTCAGTCATCTTACTGGTGCAAGCACTTCCTTCACCAAACTCAGTCATGCCTTCTCATTCAGGAAAATCCTTTCCTATATCCTATCTGGATGAGCTGGACTTGAAGCCAAGAAGATAAGTCCCATTTGTTTATAAATTCCATATTTGTTCTGTGAACCTGGGCATGTTTTTAACTTAGTATTTAAGGCAAATTTCTAAAACTCTGGGTTGCAGAGGAAGTACTCACCTATACTCGTAAAGGGTGTCCAAAGTGAGCAGTTTTAATTGTGTAGCATCTGCTCTGAAACATTTCTCCCTATTTGTCATTACAGGTTGGGTCTCCAGGGGTCTGCTTTCTTTGGTTCTGGGGGAATCCTGTTGATTCTCCTATTACTCAAGAGCTCTCACCAATGTTCTTTCCATTGACAATCAAACAGGAGAGATGATTAGCTCTCAATTAGTATAACTATTTACCTAAGACAGCCCAGTAAAAAGAGTAGTCTAATTCCCTCACCCCTACCTAGGTCCAATAAGCCTAGGGTACACTCTCCCTCTAATAAATAGTGTTCATGGGGACAGTAGGACAAATGTGGAGTACAAGGGTAGCAAGGTACATATATATGGAATATGACTGAAGTTACTCACTACTGGTTCCGGTCCTGGAAATCTTCTTTTTCCTAATGGAGTCCTCATAAAACCACACTCTGGGTGTGTAGCATCTCTATTGGGCAAGTTGCTCAACTGGGTTGTCAGGGTTTGCTGCTTGTCACAAATTGACTCTTCTGCCAGGGTCACTTATGTCTTGATTTCAACGCTGGTTCTCTTTTCTACTGCCAGTCTTCCCTTTTGTGGAAGCTATTTTCTGCATCCAATGACTGCCTCTCTGTATCTGGGTTAGTCACACAGAGGTTCTCAAAATTATTTGGCCTTTTGCCCCGCTTAAAAAATTACACAGCCCTCCCCCTCCACCCCAATCTCCTTTCTTTAATCCTTTAAAAAATTTTTTGTTGAAATTTTCAGCATTTCACACTACTACCATGCCTCTGGATCATTCCACCTTCCCCCAGGGGGCAGTATCGCCCACTTTGGGAACCAATGGCTTTTCTAGAGTGTGTTCTCAGCTTCCTTAGTTGTGTTTAGAACATTCTCACACTAACTATCCAACTGCTGGATGGAGTTCTTCTCTTGTCAAATAGCTTTAATGCTAGATATTATAGTGGATGTGGGAAGAATATAGAGGGGACTTTGCTTTTTAGTAGCTCCTGGCCTACACTTACCCAAACTGCTGAATTTTCTGCAGAGTTTAACTATTATTTAAAGCTTCCAAGAGTGTGTCCCATTTTCAGGCCAGCTAATCACTAACATTCTGATTCACTAGGCTCAAGATGTTCCCCATTGGTAAAGGGCCAGCAGGTGTTAATACTTTGTTAACACATCAATACTTCATTATTTCTATTATTTACCTTTCCCTTTCTATGATTACCTCAACTATGGGAGGACTGGAGGGGGACAAATGTGCTCCTTATACTTATAAATAGACCTCTCTGCACCTTTTAAACTTTACTTACTTCTAACTTCTAAAGCCTAGTAAAACAAATCTAATCCCTTTTCTAAAAAACAACCTTTCAAATATTTGAGGGCAGCTATCAAGTTTCCCTTAAGTCTTCTTTTCTTTAAGCTAAACACCTCCCGGTTTCTTCATATAATTACACAACATAATTTTTAATCCTCTCACTTTCCTGGTGTTTCTCCTTTGGAAGGTTGTTGGTCTCTTTCCTAATAAGGCATCCAGAAATGAACATAGTACTCTGGGTGTCACAGGGCAGGACTAGAAAAATATCTGTCTGCCCACTAGAACTATCCATGGTTCCTAAATCTCACCACAGTGTTTATGTTCAAAATGTTGCTTTATAGAACCACCATGAAACAAATGTACATATTCTCATATATTTCAATTAGTCCTAAATATTTCAAAACTAATGAATCCACACTATTTTACTATTGTGTAAAATTAACTTGTTAATGTGTGACATATATGATTTTATATAACGTCTTTGATAGCGGTTCTAGTGTTAGTCCTATAAATTTAATAAGTATATCATATAGACATTCTTGCAGTTATTTAGGAATTAAAAACATGTGACCGGTGTTCCTTTTCTTGTAGTAATGCTTCATATTTACATGAGAAGACATGTATTGGTCTTTATAACTTTTTCCAAATTTCTTTTTATTTTAACATGTAGTTGCAGCACTGAAGCCTTTGGCAAAATAGGTGTAGATTATCTTCAGCATTTTCCTGCCTTTCTCCATTCCTCTTCCAATTTTCTCTCCATTTAAAAAAAAGCTCCTGAAACCAAAAAATGTAACATGAAATTATAAACCGTCATTGTGGACGTTGATAATAGATGGATACATCTATCCAAGATCCCTATATATTTACAATTAAAAAATTTAAAATCCAGACGACTAATTTCATAGCAAAACTTGGAATTGATTTAAATTTTTTGCATAACAAGAACACCAAAAGATCCCAGAAAGTCACCTAGGCAATATTTGACTTAGCTGATTTCAGGGAGAGATGGTGGTCAAAGACAACACAGGTTTAAAATATAGGCTCACTAGTCAGATCTTACAAAGAAGAATGATAACTACTCATAAACAATGTGCTCTCACAATGTGGGGAGTAGTTCATCACAGGCTTGTGTTCATTTCACTGCTATCAGAGCTTTTATAGATCCTTTTAGATCAGGCCATCACTCTACTGTTCTCCAGAGTTTCAACTCCACTAACAAGAAGCCCCTCCCAGGTTAAGTTCATTAACTCTAATCTCCATGCAATTAACTCAGACCCTGACTGAACCTCCCCTTCCCTCCTACTGGAGGGCTGGAGGGAGCATTTAACTCCTTCCAATATTGTCCTCTATAAAGAAAGGGCATAAATTGGCCTTCTGTTCCTCCCCTCCACATCTGTTGCTCTTACTGATTTCAACTTCATCAAACAAGATATCCTCCTACCTGCACCAGGTACTCACACTGGTCTTCCTCCCCTTTCCTATTTCTTTTATTATATTGTCACCTTCCATTAAATTGGGATTTCCTTGAAGGAAAGGGCTGTTTTTTTTAAAAATTAATTATATTCCCAGTGCTTAACCCGGTTCTTAGTAGGCATTTAATAAATATATATTGGATTGGATTAGGCCAGCTCTATAGTCCTGTGATAACTTGGACCATTTTGCTGTAGTCTTTGTCTTCAGGGTCACTTACCCCTTCTCATTACTACCCTAGATTGATAGTTATCTATTATAATAGGAATTGGGGTGGTAGTTTCTTGAATGTTCAAATGACTCTAGCAATTCAGAGAATATCCCCAGTAGATGCTTCTGAATTTACTTTCAATACATACTTTCCTATACCCCCCCCCATTCTATTAACCTAGTAGTCATGAAATTTATAACATCCTCCTCATGAAACACAGATTCTATTACATATGTCATTTGTCTGATGTCAATGTAACCTTCAGTGTAAACTGATATTTGAAATATCATTCTCATAGCCTCACAATGGTCATCCAGGCTAAAATAACATTAAGAAAGAAGTATTTAATAAGGTTATAGAATAAGGACTTTTGATGTAAATACCTCTCCCCCACATTCTGTGAGGAAGAGGGTTCATAGAGACTGAGGAAACCCTGTCACACCCTATGGATCATCTATAACAAGGAGGTTGAGAACAGTAATCACTCCAGAGATTGGAGCAAGTGAGATGTCCTAACAAAACAAAACAGCCAAAAAACAAGCAAATAAAAACCATGAAGAACGTAGAATCCAGGGAAATGGTCTCAGAGTTCCTGTTGCTGGAACCCTTCATGGGGAAACTCCCCAGGCTTTATGGTTTCTTTAAATGGAACCCTTGTGGAATCTTGAATCTGTGTCCAATCTGCCTTTGTCTTCCCATGGAGCCACTAATCTGGAGATACCATGAGGTTGTGTTGGGAAGTTCGACATCTTCCACACCTTCTAAGCATGCAAAACCCTTCTGGCCAAAGGGAAGGAAGGAGGAGACTAAGGCTAAGGCAAAGCTGCTCCCCTCACCCTCAGGCCAGTCCTAATGGTGTTATTTGTCTGTTTTGTTTATTAGGACATCTATTTTGCTTCAATATCTGGAGTGAATGTTATTGTCAACTCCCCTATTGTAGATGGTTTCTTCAGCCTATCTAAACCCTCTTCCAATATCTGTGATTGATACAGATTTATGAAAAGTCAGTTGTGCAAATGATTTGTGATATAGCAGCTCTCCTATGAAGTCTGGAGTATTGTGCTTTTGCCTGTAGTACATGAAAATCCTTGAAGAATCTGTCCAACAGAGAGAAGAAGGTGATGAATTTCTTATGAGAATGCACTGAAGTATTATTTTATGAGGAAAGCCTATGAGGAGAAGAAAATTCTTTAAAGCTTCTATGCAATATATTTTGTGAAAGATTATTTTTTTTTTTTACATTTATTGAAGGGAGCAGAAAAAGAATTAAGCCTGAGGAGGAATATGAAGAAGATGCTTTAGAGGCATTATTATCTGGAGTCAATTGCATAATTTGAGACTATTTCTGGAAAATCAAAGAGCAGTCAACCATTGATATTTTAAGAGATTAACCTTTGGCAGTGACATGGATGATAGCCACAATATTGTAAATAGTTACACATAGCATATACACACATATATTTATATGTAAACATTAACACACACATATGTAAAATTTTGAGGTTACTCAACTCAAGGTGGTATAGTATGGATAAAGTGCTGGACCTGGAATCAGGAAGACCTAAGTTCAAATCTAACCTTAGATGCTTCCTAGTTGTCAGACTCTGAGAAGGTTTACTGAACTGCTGCATGCCTCAGTTTCTCCATTTGAAAAATGTGGATAATAATATCATCCACCTCCCAGGGATACTATGAGGATTAAATATGGTAATATTGGTAAAACACTTCACAAACTTTAAAGGACTATATAAAAGCTAGCTGTCAGCATTATTATTGATTTGTTGACAAATTACATATATGATAATTTTAATATTTATTTAAATATAGATAAATAAGTCATTGCCATTGGAAAGAAAGTTTCTCTTACTCATTGAATAAAGATCAATGAAGTAGAGTGGAGTGAGTTAACTAACAAAATCAGATAATTAACAAAAATAGATTATACATTTATTAATATTAATATTCCAGAATAAGGATAGATAGCTGTCGAGCTTGGTAACAATAAATATATATTGCAATGAGTCAAGCATCAGGCTGAAGTAAACTACAAGTGAATGTGATTAGATTCCAGAATCTGTTTTAGCTGCTACACATGGGACAATCCCATTCACACCTGTTATATATTCTTTATCATTAGACTTTAGCTATTTTTCTGTAAAATGATGAAGTTGTAGTATTTTTTCCTAGTTTTGTTTAATTACCTCTGCACTAGTTCTTATAAGAGTTTTCAGATATCTCTGAATTCACTCTTCATAATTTGTTAAAGCAAAATAACATTCCAATTTATGAACACTTAATTCTTTGTTACAATAAAATGCATTTCTATGAATAGTAATGTACATCTGAGTCCTTTCCTTCTCTCTCTTTGACTTGTTCGGGGCATATGTTTAGTAGTGGTATCACAGGGTCAAGAATTAAGCACAGTTTAATAACTGTATTTATTTCCAAGTTGCTTCCCAGAATAAATGGGACAACTAAAAGCTCTACCAATAATGTATTACCATGTTGGTTCTACCAGAGCCCCGTCACCATGAGTAATTTTCCATATTTGCCATCTTTGACATTTTGATGCAAGTGAGATGGAACCTCATAATTATTTTAATTTATATCTCATTAGTTTGGAAAGATTTGGGGGTAGAACAACCAAATACCCCACTCTATTTGCATAAGTGACAAACATCACTACAGTAAATTTTTGCAAAACTCTAATATCCCTCTTTCTAATCTTCTATGTTTTGAACTGGTTTATTATTTTACAGATAATCCACAGGCCATGACCAAATTTCCTCAACTAATCTGAACACATTTTCTGTGCAACATAACTCCAGTTTCTCCAGTGACCTTCAAGGGCACCTAAGTTGACCAAGGACGTTTTTGTACTAGGTCTAAAACCTATGATTAATTGATTCCATGGAGATGTGTTCTCACCTGACAAAGGTGTAGCATCTTGTCAATTACTTTAAATGGGGTGGTGTAATTGATCTACCCCATCCTTAAAAGTAATTAGGAGAATATTTTAGGGTTGCTGATAGTTTTATTTTTCTTCCTTTGAGAAAGACTGTTCATGTCTTTTGGCCATTTATCTATTGGCAACTTCTTTCTTGTTATACTAATCAACTTCCTACATACTTTGTATAGTTTTTTTGCATACAAAGTATATCAGAATTTAAACTTATACCAAAGGCCATTTCTAGTTCTTTCTCTGAATTTAAACTCTTATTGTTTGTGCAAAGACTTCCCTCAATAAAAATTATTCATTTTATCTCTTGTGTTCGTCTCCATCCCTCATTTGGTCAAGAACTCTTCCTTTATTCATAGTTATGAAAATCATCTCCTTCCTTTTTCCTCTTAATTTGTTTATAATGTGAACTTTTATGTTTCTGCCCAATAACTAGCAGTGTGCTGATAAATGTTCAACAATCAGCTTTCCAAAAGAAAAAGATGCACAATATACCTTTAAGGTTAATTTGCTTTATTAATATTTTCTCTATCTATTTAGAAAAGCAGCAAAACAATAAGTCAAATCCTGATTTGTAACTTTTGCCAAAGTATAAATGCTTACATCGAAAATTAAACAATTGACTCTTTAGAGTCAGTATGAATTGGCTACACCCCTAAATGTCCATGAGGGGCTTATTGTGCTACATGGCTTGAGAAACTGGTTTATGTAAAAAGCAATGGTTAAAAGGAACTAACATGGCTTCTTCAACAACAGGTCAGTCAGTGAACATTTATTAAGTTCCTACTACATGCCATGCATCTGCAAAGCACTGCAGATACAAAGAAAAACCCAAAGTATTCTGTGCCCTCAAGGAGCCCACCATCTAATGGGAGAGACTGATAGGATAAATTGGAAATAATCAATCAAAGGGTAGAATGACTGAATTTCTATAAAGTTACTCCCCTGGATAACGTTGTGAGGAGCAGGTGGCAGGGTTGGTGATCTGGCTGGGAGTGCTAGTCCTAGAGTTCTTGGACTTATCAGATTAGTGCTGACAGTTGTCAAGCATTTAATGTTGTTGGTGGTAGCAACAATGATCCTCTTCTTTGAAAGGGTTACTTCTCTCTGTTGATTGTGGGGGACATGCTACATACAGGCCCAGTGATATGAGGATTGCTGAAATTCCTGGGATACCTGGACTCTGACTCCTGGGCTGGATTCATTTGGGTCTAAGGGAAATGGTAGCAATAGTTCCGACATGCCCTTGTGCTTCTTCCTGTCTCTCTTGGGACATCTTGGTACTTCAATTCAGCTGGCTTGCTTGGCCTGTTGGTAGCAGTTGGTTAGCAATCATTATTGGTGATGAGGAAGCCCCTTGTTTATTGTGTTTGCTTCTCTAAATGATTGCTTCAGGGGCCAGTTTGGGAGCAGAGCTGGTGATCTAGGGGGAATTGGAATTCCTGGGGCCTTTGGATTTTAGGTCTTAGGCTGTCTTTGCTGTGGTGGAGGAAGGTGGTGGTTGAGAGTAGGCCCTCATGTATCTCCCTCAGGACCCTTTTCTGCTTCAAAAATCTATATTTTTTCATAGAATATTGTAAATTTCTTCATATTTTTGAAATGATTTATGTGGTATTGGAATTAATTGTTCTTTTAATGTTTGCTACAATTCATTTGTAAATATGGTTCTTGTATAATTGGAAAAAAACCATTGGAAATTCATTTATGAAGTTCTTCATTCTTTTTTTCTGAAAGTTATTTAAATGCTTCACTTATGTTCTTGTATCTAGATACTTTCTACTTCTGTAAATGTTCACCCATTTCACTTAATTTATCAGCTTTGTTGGTATAAAATTAGGAAAAGAGTTTCTAATAATTTCCTTACGTACTCTTTGCTTGTAAATTGTTGGCAATTTGATTTTACTGATTTTATTAGTTAAAAAAGCTCCTTGTTTTATGCATAAATTAACATTTATTTCTTTTAATTTTAACATCTGATTTTTTTGAAATCTATGCTTTTAAATTTTGTTGGTATTTCTTGATTTCTTACTGTTATTTTTTTCTTTGAGTTTTCAACAATTCATATTCTTCAGTCAAGATCTTTTTTCAATCTCTATTCTGTCATGTAGCTATCACTCTGAGTTTTGTGTATTCTGCAAATTGATGATTATGCTTTTATTGAAGTCACTGAAAAAATGTTAACTAGTGTAAGACTAATACATCTCTAGTGTACTCCACTTTCTAGGTAATTGATGAATTATTCTTTGAATCTGATCATCTGATCAGTTCTGAATACGTCTAGTTGCATTATCATGTGGTAAACATCTCAATTTTTCCGTAAGAATGTCATGAGATGAAGTCGAAAGACTTTCTGAAATCTAGCTTAAGTAATACAGTAGTACCTCATCTGTTAGGTCAGTAATCTTATCAGAAAGGATAAGTTTATTCTAGTAACAAGAATTAACAACCGTGAACGTATTCATAGAAAAAGGAAAATAGAGGTATGTGGAAAACATGTATGTTGCATTTATTCACAAAAGTAATTGAATTCCCTTTTATTATTCTCCCACCCAGGTAGAAACCTTCTCTTGCAAGAAATAAATGTTTTTGTTTCTTTCTTTTCTTTTAATTAATTTTATTTATTTTTAGTGTTCTACAATCACTACCACATAACTTAGATTGTTTTCCCCCTACGTACCCCACACCCCTCCCCTCCCTCCTTGAGATGGCATACAATTCTGTATAGGATCTACACATACATTCCCATTACATACATTAAGAAATAAATATATTTAAGTAAAACAAATTCACACTGGCAATGTCTGAAGATAAGCATTTTGGTATATTACTTCTCATGCTTCATACAGTACTCTGAATTATAATTGGTCATTTCATTGATCAGAATTGAGTCCTTTAATGTTTTCCTTTATTTTATTGTAAGCATTATATAAATTTGTTTTCTGGTTCTCTTTATTTAGGAACTGCATCAATTCCTATAATGCTTACAAAATATCCCTGAATCCCTCTTTGATTTCTGATCATTTCTTATAGTTCATCAATATTCTACTATATTCATAATTTCTTGTTACTTTCTAATTGAAAGTTACCCATTTTCCCCCCATTCTTTGCTTCTGCAACAATACATAGCCAGAACAATCTATTCTTCAGGAGTACTTGTTCTTTCCCTTTCCAATAAGGGGTCCATCCTGGCTCTGAACCCATTCATAAAGACCGGATTCATTTCTGGGGGACCTTGACTTCTAGAAAGATTAGTCATTTTCTTTTCTCAAACTTCCAGGTACTTTTCACCCATTCCCTACAACCTTGAGGAAAAAAAAAATCACTCAAGGCTTCGGTTTGGATAATATCTACGATCTACCCCAAAGGGAGAGATGCAAAGATACTCAAGGTTCAATATAAATCAGGTATAGGGCAGCTATTTATTTCCTCCTCACTTAAGAAATGCTTAACACAAAAGATTCACAAGTGCACATTAACAAAGACAAGCAGCCAGTAATCACTTACAACTATGTTATACACTTTTAGAAGGCTGATACTTAAAACGTCAAAAGCATAAAACATTTTGTAGGATTGCTGAGCTAGCATTTCATCTTTGCCTTAGCTTTGCACTGTCTCTCTTAAGGACTATATCTTCTGACAAGGTAGGCCAGAACTTGAGCTTATCCTTCTGTTGGTGGTGGCTTTCTCCAACTCAAAAAAAAAAAAAATGTAGGGAGCACCTCCCACAGTGCAGCCAGTACCACCTGAGGGCTCAGGTGTTTCTGATCTTACCGTTGTCTTCAAGTCCGGGAACTTCCCACTTGGGATCACTGCTAAATGCCTGTTCTTAGGAAAGGAAAGCAAAGAAGAAAAGGCAACTTAGGGTTGAAATGTTGAGATCCAGTTTCAGTTTCTCCAAAGGTAACATATATAGTTTAGTACCATGCTGGAAGGGAGGAAGAATGTCTCCTCTCATGTTCCCCATTGGAGAATACCTTGCCACATATTCCCATAAGTGAGATGAGGAGGAAGGGGAAACAGGTTGTTTTTCCTTTTTCAGTGAGGGTAAACTGCTGCCCTGATGACATTGCAGGTTGCAGTAGGATTAAAGGCACAATGAAGGTTTTTATCCCAAAGTGCCGATCCTGTGGCATTGAGCTTCCTATATACCTAGAAGTTGTTAGGGGAGATTCAGACACATTTTTTTTTTTGGTAGTCCTTGTAGTCTCATCTCATTCATGTTTCATGGGGTTGCTCCATTTTAGCCTCCCCTAGACTGCATCAGAAAAGAGCGGCTATACTTATATTTTTACATATAGTTCATAGAATCATTGAAGATCCCAAATTTTTATGATTGCTAATTAATTGTAGCTTTTATGGGGTAAGAGTCTATAGTATGGCCATCAGTTCAAGAATGACTCATGTATATGTATCAGTTCTTCATATATCTTTGACATGAAACCTTTGTCAGAGAAATTTCACTAAACTGTTTACTTGATATCCTTCTGCAAAATTATCATGGATTTTTCAAGAATGTCATGCCAGACTAAACTTTCACTTCACCTTGTTTCACTTCAATATTTCACAAAGTTTCTCACAATATCTTTGTAAACAAGATGGAAAGTTGCAATATCTGAATGATATCATAGCTAGATGGATTCAAATCTGGTTAGACCCAAAGAGGAATCGTTAATTGGTCAATGTCAACATGTAAGGAGATCTTAAATGGAGCCCTCCAACCAATCCTGTGTGATAATTGTTTTATTGATGTGGTTGGATGCATAGAAAATATACTTGTAAAATCTGTAAATGTCATGCATCTAGGAGAGATAACTAACACATTGGATGCCACATTCAAGATCCAAGAGTGTTTAATGACTCTAAAGAGGTAAAATTTAATACTCATAAATATAAAGTTGTACAGTTGGGATCAGAACAACACCTATATTGCATGTAGAGGAGCTGGCTTGTTAAAAAAAAAAAAAACAAAAAAAAAAACCAAAAACTTCTGTGAAAGGAAAATAGGAATTTAAATGGACTAGATGTCTAATGTGAGTTGATAGTGTGGCTTCTTTCTCTTTGCAGCAATTAACATGTGGTGTCCAGAGTGAGGGAGTCGTATTCTGCTTAGTTAAAATACATCTGGAATATTACGTCCATTTTGGGAGCAGCATATTTGAGGAAAGACATCAACTTTTTCATAGAAGTACATTCATAAAATGGCAGCTAGATCTCCAGTCCTAACCTCCACGGAAGGAGTTAGCAGATATTGAGATTGAAAGTTGATCTTCTGGAAAATGCTATGTACATCCAGAGAAAGAACTATGGAGTCTGAATCCCGATTGAAGCATACTATTTTTCTCTTTTTTTGTGTGTATGGTTTTCCTGTTTGTTCTACTTCTTCTTTCACAATACTACTAATGTGGAAATATGTTTAATGTGATTGCATATGTCTATACCAGATTGCTTGTTATGTTGGGAAGAGGGGAGGAAGGGAGGGAGAAAAACTTTAAACTCAAAATCTTACAAAAATGAACGTTGAAAGCTATCTTTATATGTAATTGGAAAAAAGAAAATACTATTAAATAAAAAAAAAAAGTTTATCTTCAACTTTGCCTAAGACTGGGATGTAAAATAGCAAGAAATAAATTCCATAAGAGACTTATCCATTAACAATCAGCAAGTATTTAATAAGTTCTCCATATTAAATTCCTATTCTGTACTGGGCACTGAGCTAGGGTCGCTGAGAATGTAAAGGAGAAAATGACAATCTTTGGTCGTAAGGAGCTTGCATGATATCTCTGGGGAAACAACATATACACATATAAATATATTCAAAATATATCCACATAAGACTTCTGTTGGACTTCCAAAGAAGGAGACTGCATAAAGAAATAGAATAGCTGAGCTTTCAGATGTGATTGCATTGGGATAAGTGAGGAGCAGGGACGGACTGGTCTTATTGCAGCCTTCGGCTGCTTTGATTTCTTTGAGAAAATGTGGTGTTGGGTCAGTCAACAGCATGGAACCAGTCAATTTAGGCAAGTGCAAGCCATGCTATACTCTGCCCTAAACATCCTTAGCAATAATTCAAATGGATATTCTTTGCTCTGTAACTACAGACAACACAAAAAACAGGAAGAGAAACATTTTAGGCCTTAGCTTGAGTTGGCAGAGCAGACTTTCAGAAAATAATTTTCTTCCTTGTAAACTGAAGAAGTGTGATATAGAAGGGTGAATATGGAAGGGCACAATGCTGTTTATACATTAATTTTTGAAAATATAACTGTATTTTATGAAAAAGGATGCTCACTTATGAGGGATAATTAGGTGGCACAGTGGTTAGAGTGTTGAGTCTTGAGTTGGGAAGACCTGAGTTCAAATTTGGTCTCAGACACTTACTAGGTATGTAACTCTGGGCAAATCACTTAACCTTGTTTGTCTCAGTTTCCTCATCTGTAAAATGAGCTGGAAAAAGGAATTGACAAACCACTCCAGTATCTTTGCCAAAAAAATCCCAAATGGGGACATAAAGAGTTAGACATGACCAAACAGTAATAACAGCCATAGCAAGGGATGAAGCTATGAACTGTTTTAAAAAAATAGGTTATTGAAATTGATATCTGTTTCATAAACCAAATGTTGGATGGGCTTTCCATAGCTTTTGGATTTTTTGCTTCATTTTGGTGTGAGGTTTTCCTTCTGACTTGTGAGTACAATCCAGCCTAATGTAATAATTAGCATGAAGTTTTGAGGCATGATGCACTATAAATATGCATATATGTATACATACATATTTACTAAATGTTGGATATTTTTAAATTGCTCAGTTACTAGGATGTTTTGAATTTTCAATGGGCTTTTATCCTGATCTCTTCTTCACTTTCTTCGACTTTGCCTAGCTTTATTTCTTTCATGTTCTAGCTCTGATTCTGCAAATCTCTGCCCCCTGCATATCAAACCCCTACCTCTGGCATTCTCAGTTCCTTCCTATAGAATTATGAATATTAGAACAGTTCCTTAACATTGTTTTTTCACAGATTCACAATCATGCCACAATGTACATATAAAAGCAACTCCAAACATGTTTTTGTTGTTAATATCAAACATAAAATCATAAAGTCCCAAATTTGTATTTTAATCCAGACAACTTTGGTCTTTACACTACCTGCATGCATGCATGCATGAATGAATGAAAAAGGATTTATTAAGAACTTATGTTGTGCAAAGTACTGGGTATATAAATAGAAAAGCTGAAACTCTTTCTGCTCATAACATGTATGGAAGGTTTTAGTTGTAAGTCAAATAGAAAGGTCCCCTCACCCTTAATGCCCAGCAGTAAAGCAGATGGTAATTCTACTTCTTTAATATCATTCTGACTGATTAATATCAGAACAGTTTCTGATGCTGAAGCATAGGACAATCTTTTCTCAATCTTGTAGCTGTAGCATTTTGCAGGTGCAGTGGTGAGGCTGCGTCACCATAGGTGTGGCTTCCCAGGATGATGCCTTCAGACACTGGACTAGAAACATTTTTATTCTCAAAACTCAGGTCTTCCCAACTCCAGACTCAACACTCTAACCACTGTGCCACCTAATTATCCCTCATAAGTGAGAATCCTTTTTCATAAAATGCAGTTATATTTTCAAAAATTAATGTATAAACATTTTTATTCTCAAAGCCACTCTTAGGTGGCATAGTGGTGGCTTGGTTTGCCTGGTATATACAACTATCTCTCCCCCTGGATGCCCTTGACTCTTCAGGTAGGCTGGTTTGCTTGCCTTGCAGGTGGCAATTGGTAGAGATATATGGGCCCTTCTCTACAGTGTTTGCTTCCCTAGATGGTTGGATACAAGTGCTCGGGGTGGAGGGAAGATACTGCCATTCCTAGGCCCTTGTCCTTATCCATGGACAGGTGGCCACTGATCAGGAGTTTGTGCCAGCGCTGGCATCTCTTTTTATATCCCCAATGCTTAGCAAAGTTCCTGGCACGTAGTAGGCACTTAATAAAGGCTCATTTATTTATTAATTGGCTGATCTACCTCTCCATGGAATTGTCCTTCCCTCAGTGATGAATGTGAGAGCCAAGCTGGTGGCAGGTCTATTGAATTTTTTTTTTTGGGGGGATGATACTGTCATTCTCAAGGCTCTTGAGTTTAGGGTCCTATACTGTCTGTACCAGGTCTGAAGGGAGATGATAGTCAAAGTGGGGTGGTAGTTTGATTTGCTCAGCATATATTGCTTCCTCACGGTGCCTTGATGCTTCAGTTATGTTGACTTGCCTGCCCTGTGGAACACCAGAATAGGATTGAAAAGCCTAGACCCAGTACATAATACTTTACGAAAGTAGCTTACCTCAATGAATTATAAGAATTTTTCAAGGATGTTCTAGAATTGAACCAAAGCAAACCTCCTTCCACTGCCAGGAAGCATAACCACTTACCTGGGTTTTTTTTGTTCTAATTTTACCTGTATTGAATTTTTATTTGTGCAAAATTTTAAAATTTTATATAATTGAAATTGTTTTATCTTCTGTAATCCTTTATTTGGTCACACTCTTCTCCTATTGATAGATAGACCATAGATAGAAAGGAGGTTTCTTTCTTGCTCCTATGATGTTTATGATGTTGCCATTTAAGTCTTGAATCCTTTTAGAACTTGTTTTGGAATATGAGGTGAGGTGTTGGTCTGGTTTCTGACAGGTTACTTTCCAGTCTTCAGTTTCTCTAGTAGTTGAGATCTTTGTGTTTATCAAACACTGTGACTGTATTCATTTACTTCTGTGTGTTTAATGCTTAATCTACCCTACTGATTCACCTCTCTGTTTCTTAACCAGTACTAAACTGCTTTCATGGTTACTGTTCTGAAATATATCAGATGATATCTAGTACTATAAGGCCAACTTTCTTTCCATTTTTTTTCACGATTTACCTGGAACATTATGTCCTTTATTTCCCCTCCAGATGAATTTTGATTTTTCTCTAGCTCTATGAAGTAACCTTTTGGGCATTAAGGAACTCAAACAATTTAGTGTTTTCATTATGTTAGTCTGACCTAGACATTAGCAGTTACTGCTTTTTCAATTAGACTCGTGTTTTTATGAAAGAAAGACCAAACTGTTTGTAGCTATAGTCATCTAGTTCCTTGTGTATCTCTTAGGAGGTGGATTCCCAAGTATTTTACACCTATATTTACCCCTTGGTGAACCAGTTCAATTCTCTTCTTCTTGATATTCTCTTCTCTCTAAGTTTTCAGGATTCTTTTGGTTTTTCTCCTACCAATTAGACCACTTCTTAGTCTTCTTGGCTGGATTCTCTTCCAGGTCATACCTTTTAACCATAGGTGTCCCACAGATCCCTGTCCTGGGCCATTTTCTTCTAAACTATTTCACTTGGTGATCTTTTCAGCTCCCATGGATTTAGTTATCAACTCTATGCAGATGATTTTCAAATCTACCTCTTGTGTATTAATCTCTCTTGCTTACCTGCATTTTGACATCTTCAACCCGCTTTCAGATATCTCAAACTGGGTGTCTAGTAGACATCTTAGGTTCAACATGACCAAAACTGAACTCAGTATCTTTTCCCCTAAACTTTTTCCTTCTCTAAACTTCCCTATTACTCTATTTCTTAGAGTTTTAATTTTTGAGTTTCTTTCAGGTCAGTGGATTCTTTCTATTTTCATTTTGCCCTTTAGTTCTAATAAATCTAGATAATTTTCTTTTATGATTTCTTGATATACAACATCCTGCCTCTTTTTTTGGTCGTACCTTTCAGATGGTCCAGTGATTCTTAAATTGCCTCCTTGATAACCTTTTCTGGATCAGTTATTTTATATGAGATACTTTTTCTTGCATTTATTTTCAATCTTTTGACTTTGAGTATTTTTTGTTTTATGAAGCTGTTAGCATCTTTTTGGTCTGTTATAGTATCCTATTTAAAGCATCACTTCCTTGGGTATGGTTTTGTATTTATTGTACAAAGTTGCTTATTCTTAAGTTTCTCCAAACTTCTTAGTACTTTTCCAGTTCTTTCCTCTAGTCTTCTCATTTTAATTTTACAGCCATTTTAAGCTCTTCTTTTAAAGACCTCACGTCCAAACTGTGCTTTCCTTTGAGCATCTGCTTGTAGATGCTTTGGAATAACTGTTGTCTTCTAGATTTTTGTTTGGGATGTCCCTGGCATTATGATATCTCTTTATGATGATGAGAATCTTTTGTTATTACTATTGTTGTTTACTCTTCTTACACTAGTGCTTCTCAGTTTTTGAATTTTGTGTTAGGGTAAAGCTTTGCACAAGGGGAATATCTGGGTCTTGCTTTGTAATGATTTCTATCATCTGCGTTTCTACTAATGCTTTCTTCTGGTATTGTGTTATGTTTTTCAAGGATCTTGGGGAAATCTTAGGCCAACAACATGCAAACTTTCAATATAAGTAAAGCTATCTGACCTATGGTGATGTGTAACTCCTGCCATCTTGTTCCGAGCTTGGCAAACTTCCAGCCTTGGAGGTCTGGGGTCTTGTTGACACAACTCTAGTCTTGCCCCTGCTTGGAACTCTAGCTCTTGTCAACTAGATGGAGAATTCTGCATGTTCCAAGTGACAGAAGAGCTGGTCTCGTTTCGGTCTAAAATCCTTGACCTGTTTCCTATGCACTTGGCCTCAGACTGGGCTGGACCCGAACTACTGACCTGGTTGTGGGATCACACTTATACCAGCATTATATGTTTCTGTTCTTATTTCTTGCCAAATATGAAACCTCAGGACTGTAATGGGTTGCATGCTTGCCTGTACAGAAAGTTGGTCATGCCTGGTTGTTAGTCCTCTTCTTAGTCCATACTGGTTTTGTGAACCAGTGACTCTGGGGTTAGAGTTTCTGCTCCCAGTGTGGTGTCAGACTCCTGCTCTGCCAGATCCATACCAACTTTTTGCCTGCATCCATGACCTCAGGCTTCAGTTAAGTCCCAGGATTGGGAATTTCTATGTGGAGCCTTCATGACTAGATCTCTTCCCCAGTGCCTATGAGCCTCTATTTCAAATGCTAATTTGTGTTAGAAAAAAGATTTGGTATGATTTTTCTTGGATTTTCTGATCATGACTCAGTATGCCGTTCCTTCCTAAGTCTTTGTTGGAGAGCTTGTTGAGAGATGCTTGTTTCCTTCCACTCTGTTATCTTTGCTAGTCTTCTTTGTTTTCTTTCTTGCAACTTTGCTGAAATTATTGTTTCCATTAATTTTTAGTTGATTCTTCAGATTTCTTCAGCTAGAACATCACAACATTTATAAAAAGTGATAGTTTTGTTCTTCGCTTATGTTTGTTTCTTCAATTTTTTCTTGTCTTGTTGCTATAGAAAGCATTTTTCATGTGACTTCCTAATACTTTATACTTTCTTTTGGTTTCTTACAGTATTTTTTCTTTCATCAAGAAGTTCTGAATTTTGACAATTGATCCTGTCAGCTTCATTCATCAGGGGACTGTCAATTTGTTTTTATTTTCACCTTGTCTCCCTAAGAGACTGGACTATTTTCATTTATAAATATTTGAAATTTTAATTTATAATGGTATTCAATTGTGTGTGCATGCGTGTGTGTGTGCACATGCGCGTGGGTACATCTGGCAGAAAAGGCCATCATTTTCAGGTTATCCAATGATTCTTAGTTTTTCTCCCAGCATCTTGTTTTTGTGGTTAACTGTTTTTGAGATTACATTCCTTATATTTTTCCTTGTTTTTCTCCCTTGTCTTTTTTTATTTCTTCTTATCTGATTGAGTTGTGGCTTGTGGATTATCCTGCTCTCAAGGAATTCACAACTATTGTTTGTCCTCCATTTTTTAAAACATGGATACTCAAAATTCTGTGAACATCAAATATGATATCCTTGATATATATATACTTTTGATTCCTGGGTAAGGTTACCAACACTCTGATATGTTATTAGATCTCCTTGTCATTCTTTCTTCTCCTGCTATTCCATTTTGCTTCTTTTATTTCATTTATTTGAGGTGCTCTTGTAATTCTTGTGCCCAGACATTCTTTTAGCTGGACTTGTAGAATTACCCTTTTCTCTAGATTTAATACTAGGACTTCTCACAGTCTAATGTAGTTCTTCATTGTGTTAAAATAGAATAGTAGGACTGTGTCATTTCTAAAATCTGTTAAAATTGGTGACTTAATTGTGCTTCAAATGGGGTATTAGTGAGGCACTCTAAGTGTTCAACTGTTTTCCCTTGCTCTTGCCCTGTGATCAACCACTCTTCTTTCCAGGTCATTTGATTTCTAAATGGCATCATTGCCTGTTGTTTTCCTATGGAATTTCTTAATGGTTATCTTTTGGCTTGCTCACACCTGCCTTTCCATTTGACATCCATGTGATATTTATTTTAAATTTTTTTGGGTAGCAACAGCATTGAGTAGCTCATTGTCATACCAATACTGATAAATTGTTAGTATTGAAAAGATCAGCTATTGCTTTCATGAAGAAAGTTGAGATCAGTAAAAGAGTTTTGCAATTTCCCCAGAGCAACTCAACCCATTTGAATTCTATTTTTCAACTTGAGACTTAATTTATCTGTTGGTAATGTCTTTTCCAGATATGGATATTGTTGGATCAGCTTTATATGGTGTCCAACCAAATGCATTTTGAAATCTGGGCAAATCTGGATGTTCTCTATCCCCTTGATCTTCTCTGTGTGTATGGACAGGTCAGTCTTATTAAGTAATTAAAAATCTCTTGCAGGAGGTTCTGCAACATCTTAGGCAATGCTGTCTTTTAAGGGGCGTCCTTAAGCACTTACCATCCATAGTGAAGTCCCCCCTATCTAAACTCTAGGATGGAGGGTGAATGCCTTTGGTGAGAACAAATCTTGTTGCAACTCTAAGAAAAGTAGTGAGAATAATATAGCCAATGGTTAGAATCCCTTGAAAACAGGAGAATAAGAATTCTGAAATTAACATTTTTTTAAACATGGTGTTTTGAAAGATTTTGGAGGAGACCAATAATGAAGGAAAGACTGTACATTTTTGGGGGTAGTAAAATAAAATGAGGCAATTAAATTAAAGTTAAACATTCTTAAATCCTTACATATTCTTTATATCAGGGTTTTAAGAACTAATTGGCAACCTGGCTTTTGTAGTTCAGAGAAACCACTCTTAGGGAAAGGGAATTCTGAACTACTGAATTTGAAGTCTTTTTTCTCTTTATTGATTGGATTTGAACCAGCTTGCTGTTTTTAGATGTAATCCAAAAGACATGATTTTGCTCTTTTTTTAAAAAAACAATCAGATATTTACTTTGTGGCAGAATCTGTCTTTCTAAAACTTCTAAAACAATGCCTGATACATAGTAGGCACCTAATACATGTTGTTTATTGATTGATCTTTCTTGTTTCTTTATCCAACAGAAATTTTGGTGTATCATTATCTCTTTTTATTGAGTGAACAGTGTTTGTTTTTATTGATTGAAGACTTATTAGCACCCCATTTGCTTGTGACTGATTGACTGAAGATGTTTGAGCCATCTGTGATTAATTAATAATTGGGGTGGAGTATAACTATCTTGATATATATATATATATACACATATATAATATATATAATATATATAATGTCAACTTCATTCCAAATATCTCCTTCCCATCTACTGCCATCCAGATAGGAACAAAGAATAAAAAGAGAAAATGGTGGGGGAATAAAGTAATTCAGCAAAACCAATTTTATGAGTCTGATAGTATATGCAACATTCCATAGCCATGTCTCCACAGCTATATATAGAAGAGAGGATGACTCATCTTCTCAGTTCTTCTTCTGGTCAAAGATTTTTGGTCATTATAATTACATGGCATTTAGTTTCAAAATACGAGACATATTGAAAATAGTTGAATTTAACAAAATTCTGTGAACATCAAATATGATTTGTGGATAGAATTGTTCTTTTTATAGCATTTGAACAATTAATTTGCTTAGAAATGTACTTAGTCAACACACATTTTAGTCACAGCCAATCAATAAGTATTTATCAAATACATATTACATAAGAGGAATTGTCCTGAAGTCTGGGGAAACAGGGTAAAAAGTGATCTCTGCTCTCAAGGAATTCACAACTATTGTTTGTCCTCCATTTTTTAAAATGACCAGTGACATCATAGGCAGTGTCTTGGTTTGCAAGACAAAAGTCAGGGTGACTGGTAATGGCCTTGGATGTAGTGGATGATCATGGTGTCTTTGATATCTGACCAAAGTCTAAGATCTCCACAACACCTGCTTCAGGAACAAATTTTTCTCATCTGCTCATTTTTGCAGAGGATTTCTTCACATGCTTCAGGTAGACACATCCCTAACTCACTGATAAGTATGAGGGATGTCAGTTATCCTTGACCTGATTTAGCCCATTTGCCAAGATGGTGTTACTAGGCTGTGGCTGCTGCATATGATACAGCTTCTTGGAGCTATAGGTGAGAGTTGAGTGAAAAGTTCACAACTGCTGGGAGAGACTATGCAAATACTTATGTACAAACAAGATATTTATAGGATAAATAAGGCATAGTCTCAAAAGAAAAAAGACTAAGAGTAAGGAGTATTGACAAATACTTTTTGCAGAAGATGTGACTTTATCTGAGAAGGAAACCAAAGAAATTAAGAGAAGGAAGAACATACCAGGTATGTAGAACATTGATGTCTATGGGACATCCATTTAAAAAGACAGTTGGAGATGTGAGTCTGGAGGTCAGGAGTAAAGTAAGGCTGGAAAAATAGATCTGAAAGTCAATTGTATATGGATGATAATTGAAACCATGGAAGCTGATGAGATAAACAAACAAAATAGTATAAAGGGAGAAGAGAAGAAAGCCCAGGACGGAGCTTTGGGGAACTCTCTTGATCAAGAGACCTGATATAAATGAAGATCTAGCAAAGAAGTCTAAGAAAGAGAAGTCAGACAAGTAGGAGGGCAGGAGACAGAATTGTCACAAAAATATTGGGAGAAGTATGATGGACAGTGTCAAAGGCTGCAGATGTCAAGAAGGTTGAAGACCAAAAGAAATTATATCTTGTAATTACGAAATCGCATCCAGAAGCTGAGAGATGTGAGGAAAGGAAGTGGTGGCACCTATTATAGACAACCTTATCAAGGAATTTAACAAAAAATGAAGAAAAATGTGGGATGATTATTGTTGTTTTCCTTCATTTTTGAAGAGGACCATGGCATCAGGAAGGTGAAGCAACTTACAAGTGAATTAGATTTAAGTGAGGGAGGTCTGTGCAAAGTCACCAACCTCACTTTCTCCTCTAGAGCTGTTTGGGTCCAGTGGCAAAATATCAAGAAGTGGTTCCCTATTGGATGATATTTATAGAAGAATGGGTGGACTAAGAAATGGGTTTTTTTTAGGATGGGGAAGACATGAGTATGTTTGTAGCCATCAGCAAAGCAGCAGCCAGTAGAAAGGGTGCAACTGAAGCATTTACATTGGAGCTTATATTATGTGAAAGAACACTGTGCTAAACACTGAAGATAAAAATAATGGTCAAAACATAGTCCCTTTCCTTAAGGAGCTTAGATTCTTTTCTTTTTAAATTTTTTGTGCTTATTTATTTTTAGCTTTCAACATTAATTTCTACAGAATTTTGAGTTCCAAATTTTCTCTCTGTCTCTCTCCTCCCCCCACCTCATAGTACCTTGCATTCTGATTACCACTTCCCTCAATATGCCCTCCCTTCTATCACACTCCTCCCTTCCCTAATCTCCTTCTCTCTTTTCTTGTAAGGCAAGATAGATTTCTCCATCCCATTACCTGTATTTCTTATTTCCCAGTTGCATACAAAAACAATTCTCAACATTCATTCCTAATACTTTGAATTCCTACTTCTCTCCTTTCCTCTTTCCTCACCCATCCCCATTGAGAAGACAAACAATTCAATATAGGTTGTATATGTATAGTTTTGCAAAAGACTTCCATAATAGTCATGTTGTATAAGACTAACTATATTCCCTCCATTCCATCCTGTTCCCCCATTTATTCTATTCTCTTTTTTGACCTTGTCCCTCCCCAAAAGTGTTTACTTCTCATTACTACCTTCTCCCATTTGCCCTCCCTTCTATCATCCCCTTCACCCTACTTGCCCCCTTCTCCCTCATCCTTCTGTAGTGCAAGATATACTTTCATACCAGACTGAGTGAGCATGTCATTCCCTCCTTAAGCCAAATGTGAAGAGAGTTAGCTTCCCTTTTTCCCTCTCACCTCCTCCCTTTTCTTTTACACTGAAAAAGCTTTTTCTTGACTCCTTTGTGAGTAATAATTCGCCCCATTCCATTTCTCCCTTTCTCCTCCCAGTATATTCCTATCTCACCTCTCAATTTTATTTTATTTTTTTGGTATCATCCCTTCTTATTCAACTCACCCTGTGCACTCTCTGCCAATATATGTGTGCGTATGTGTGTGTACATGCATGTGTAAGCTTTCCAACTACCCAAATACTGAGAAAAAGTCTCAAGAGTTACAAATATTATCTTTCCATGTAGGAATGTGAACAGTTCAACTTAGAAAGTCCTTTGTGATGTTTCTTTCCTGTTTACCTTTTCATGTTTCTCTTAATTTTTGTGTTTGAAAGTCAAATTTTCTATTCGACTCTGGTCTTTTCATCAAGAATGCTTGAAACTCCTCCATTTCATTGAATGACATTTTTTTTCCCCTGAAGTGCTATATTCAGTTTTTCTGGGTAGATGATTCTTGGTTTTAACCACAGTTCCTTTGACTTCTGGAATATCCTATTCCAACCCTTTGATTCCTTAATGTAGAAGTTGCCAGATCCTGTGTTATCCTGATTGTATTTCCACAATACTCAAATTGTTTCTTTCTAGGTGTTTGCAATATTTTTTCGTTGACCTGGGATCTCTGGAATTTGGCTACAATATTCCTAGGAGTTTCTCTTTTTGGATCTTTTTCAGGAGGTGAGGATTCTTTCAATATTTGTTTTGCCCTCTGGTTCTAGAATATCAGGGCAATTTTCCTTGATAATTTCATGAAAGATGATGTCTAGGCTCTTTTTCTGATCATGGCTTTCAGGTAGTCCCATAATTTTTAAATTATCTCTCCTGGATCTATTTTCCAGGTCAGTTGTTTTTCCAATGAGATATTTCACATTATTTTCTATTTTTCATTCTTTTGGTTTAGTTTTGTAATTTCTTAATCTTAGCCATTTGCTTCCATCTCCTCCATTCTAATTTTTAAAGAACAATTTTTTTTTCCAGTGAGCTTTTGAACCTCCTTTTCCATTTGACTAATTCTGCTTTTTAAAGCATTCTTCTCCTCATTGGCTTTTTTGGACCTCTTTTTGCCAGTTGAGTTAGCCTATTTTTCAAGGTGCTATTTTCTTCAGCATTTTTTTGGGTCTCCTTTAGCAAACTGTTGACTTGCTTTTCATGATTTTCTGCATCTCATTTCTCTTCCCAATTTCCCCCCCCCCCCCCACCTCTCTTACTTGATTTTCAAAATCCTTTTCGAGGTTTTCCATGGCCTGAGATCATTGTGTATTTGTTTTGGAGATTTTGGATGCTGAAGTCTTGACTTTTATGTCTTCCTCTGATGGTGTGCTTTGTTCTTCCTCATCTGAAAGGATGGGAGAAAATACCTGTTCAGCAAGAAAGTAACCTTCTATAGTCTTAGTTTTTATCCCTTCTTGGGGAATTTTCCCAGCTAGTTACCTGACTTTTTAGTCCTTTGTGAAGAGGAGGTTATACTCTAGGGACCTGTAAGTTCTCAGTTCCTCCAAGGTGGCACAATCAAGGGAGAGGGGTTTACCCCTTTTCTTGCCCTCACACTGATCTAGGAGCAACCAAAAACTTTTCTGCCTGGAATCTGCATTTGAAGTTCTCTCACCACAACTGCCTCCAGTTCCACTGCCAGTGCTCCTCCTCACCCCTGGGTGGAACTCAGGACGGAGAATCAAAGAAGTAGCTCAATTACCCCAGAGGCCTTAGGTGGAGGGCAGGTCTCCCAAGGCTGCCATTCAGGGCTGAGATTCAGATCAGCCATTCAATTCCCTCAGGGGCTCCAAAAATGGTAGCTGCTGCTGCAGTGCCTGCTGCCTGAGGCCCAGATCATGTTCCCCTCTCCTGGGTGAAGGAGCCCTCCCACTGACCTTTGAAGCTGTCTGTGGCATTTTTGGGTTGAGCAATCTGGAAACTGCTGTAGGTAGCACCCTGAAGCCTTTTCTGGGTACTGTCCCTGCTGCCGCAACACCTCCTGCATGCCACATGCTAGGCTGATCTGTGCACCACACACTGGGTTGGTCTGCATGCTGCTTGCTGAAGGAGCTTAAATTCTAATGGTGGCAAAACATGTAAACAGTTAAGTAGATAGAAACTATATAGTAGATAGAGACGTTATAAAAAGGGAAGCTGGGGACAACTTCCTACAGAAAGTAGTATTTAAGCCAGGGAAACTAAGAGTGGTGAGGGTCTGCATCCATGGTTGAAAGCTATTGCAAAGGCAGAAAGATGAGAGGTGGAGTGTTCAGTTTGAGGAACTGAAAGCTTGAGGAATTTAAGTTTTGTCGAATTTTGAATGGAAAGTAAAGTATTAGAAGACTGGAAAAGCAAAAAAGAGGCCATTTAGGGAGGGCTTAAGATGCCAACGAAATGAGTTTGGAGTTGATTCTGGAAGTTATGGGTGTGTGACATAGTTGTATACGTTAGGAAAATTATTTTGGTAGCAAAGAGGAGCATAGTTTAGAATAGAGAGACTTGAGGAAGGGAGATAAGTTATATGTCTATGGGCAGTTATTATTTCTGTCTTTACAATGTTTCTCAATACACTAGATTTCTGAGGTGAGCCTATGAGTCTGGGAGGATAGGGGTAGTCTTCACAGTGATAGAGAACTTCATAAGAGTAGAGGTTTGGAAAAGATAAGATTTAATGAATTCTCTTTTGGACATGTTGAGTTTGAGGTGTTCAAAAGGCATTTGGTGTGACGGAAGAGAGATGTTAGATTGGAGTGAAGTTCAGGTTGGATATGTAGATATGGAAATCATCTAAAGAAATGACAATTGAGCCTGTGGGAGCTGATGAGATCAGTGAGGGAACACATGTCTATGTGATTCATTGTCTTTTTAATTTTTTCATTTTCTCTTTTAACATCTTATTCCTCTTTAATTATTATTGGAATTAATTTGTCTTGTGTAGGAAAATCTGAGTCTCTGTTCCCTTATATCATCCTTCATTCAAATATCCATGATGCAGAGTAGCATTATTTTCTGTGATATATAAAATTACTTCTGACTTGTTAAGGTCAAATATATTTTGTTGATATTTTACACACATACACACATATGTATGTAATAATCACCCACCTACTTACATACCCACCTCTGTCTGTCTGCCTACCTGCCTACCTGCCTGCCTATCTATCTATCTATCTATCTATCTATCTATCTATCTATCTATCTATCTATCTATCTATCATCTACTAGGTGGTGCTGTGGATAGAAGTGCCAGGTCTGGAGTCAGGAAGGCTCATCTTCCTGAGTTCAAATCTGGCCTTAGACACTTACTAGCTGTGTGACCTTGGGCAAAACACTTAATCCAGTCTGTCTCAGTTTTTTCATCTGTAAAAAATGAACTAGAAGAAAATGACAAACTGCTTCAGTATCTCTGTCAAGAACACTCCAAATGGGGTCATGATGAGTTGGAGAGGACTAAAATCAACTACATACACACACACGTATGTACACATATACACACATGCATATGCACACGTGTGTATAGGAAGAGATATATAGATAACGATAGATATGCACATACATGTATATGTATGTGTATATACACACATATATCACTCTCCCTGTGACTTAGTGAATAGAATTTTCACTCTTCTTTTACTCTAAGACTAGCCTAAAATCTCATGAAAATATATTAAATTCATAACATTCAAATTCCTAAATAAGGAGTTTGTTTCACCTGGAGCCACAGGACAGCATATATTGTTATTGATCAGTATCACTAAATAAGATATGAGGCTAGCTTAATAAGTCTCTCCATGAATTATATTTATTTCACCGTTACTATAATTTCTAAGCCAAGTGGGATACTGCTATTTTAACATCAGAGGTCTCAGAGTAATCTGTGATTTGCAATCCTCCTTGTTGACACCTGGATTTTCCAGTAGACTTCTTCTCTTTGAAGTGGTATAGTGACAGAGTAAGCAATCATTAGTCTTGAAATGACCCTTTCCACAATATCCTCTTTTTATCTCCTTAATCAGGAGAGTTGTGCTCTAAGGACTGGCAGGTTCACTGGCTAAGCTACATTTATTACACAGACACACACTGAAGAACTGTGTATTTACCAACATCCATTTACCCGTACAACTTGACTAACACATTCTACAAAAAAGAGAAATAAGATAAACTCCCCCTCCCCTTTACCCTAGAGCTCATTAATATCCACTCTTTTTTCTCATCCAGAACTAATGTTTTTATCACCATCATGGCAGGAGCTGCTTTGTTTTAGGATCATAAGAATATAGCTTCTGGGTTGTTTTTGGTGGGAGGCAGTGGGGTAGCGATATGAGAGGATATTCAGTCTTGACTGAAACTAGTGGGGGAAGAAATTGATTTTCCCCCCTTAAGCTTAATAGAAACAACCTTTGGTATAATGTATTCTTAATGTGAAAGACCAAAGAAGGAAGGTTTTTGAGGGTTCTTGGTGAATTATATAATTCACCAAGGAAGAAGGCAATATTTTGCTATGACTTTTGGTTTTTAGTTGTTTTTATATGGAATACAAGTGAACCAATATAAATAGTGAGAATTTCATAGAGTATGCTTACTCTTTAAAATTTAGAAAAAATCCCGTCAATTTCTCTACACTTCTCTACACTTTTCTACAGTAATTCAGACAGGTGGCGGTAGAGACCATGGATTTCTTGCAGCATTTTAATTCATATCAAATACTCAAAATGGAAATCAGTCTTGGATCTCCCTTATTTGGGGTACTTCCTCCACCTTTGCAGATTTCAACACATGCATACTTGCCCAACCAATGCAACTCTGTTTTATTTCTTTCCATAAATCTAACAAAGTTCTATTCAATGTAACTGAGGCCATCCTTGCTTTCTGTTGACATTGGGTGGATGGCAGGGGAGTACTCTCACTACCCACCTGTTATCCTTCACCATAAAAACATGATCAGCCCATCTTCTTTTCCTATCACATGACTTTTTAAAGTCTTTTTCTTCTTTTAAGTTCTTCATTGATTATATATTGTAGCATGCTCACATCCACCATGCCTCTCTTCTATGATGTGAATTTTCTTTTTTTAAAATAGTATTTCCCCCAATTGTATGTTCAGACAATTTTTAGCATTAACTTTGACCACATTTTGAGTTCCAAGTTTTTCTCCTTCCCTCCACTTCCCTCTGCCTAAAATGGTAGGCAATTTGATATAGGTTATACCTGTGCAATTATGTAAAACATTTCCATAGTAGTTGCAGTTGTCAAAAAAGAAAGAGATCAAAAGGAAAAACTGCAAAAAAGATATGGTAAGTGAAAAAAGTATACTTTGGTCTTCATTTGAAGCCCATCAGGTCTTTTTTTGGACGTGGATAGCATTTTCCATCAGGAGTCCTTTGTATTTGTTGTGGATCATTGCATTGCTGAGAAGAGCTGAGTCATTCTTAGCTGAGCAAATGATATAAGTTTCCACTTCCAGTTTTGTTGTGTGTCATGTCTCATGGATGGCTTATAGCAAATTGTATTAGAAAATTAGATTAGATACTGGAGGAAGGGAGAGGTGGGACTCAAACCATGTGGTATGATGGTAAATGGTTAATGTAGAGCATCGCTAATTACTCCCTGCAAATTTGTGATCTCCTCCCCGTTCTCACATTGCAGGGAAATTTTCAGTTAGCTAATGGTTAGGGAGTGTGCCTTGGTTTAAATCTCACTCAAAGTTGAAAAGAGCTTGCCAGAAATAAAGAGGAATCATTTTAGATTACTTAAGGTTATTGCTTTACTCCATTAGCTATGAAGCATGGAGTGCTGTATACCAAACAAACCACTCAGTTAAAAACAATCACAACAATAAAACTGTAATGGTAGTCATTGCATTGCCTTTTCGGTACATTTTAATTTAAATTTCATGAGTTTTGGTGTCAAAATATTGGTGAATGATAGTCTAGAGACTCAATGAATTTTGAATTATATAAGCCAAACTGGCATGTTCTCACTAAGAGCCACTGTCGTGGTGCTTTTCTCTCTATGACAGTATGCACTCAGGGAAGCTTGGTAGAAGGTGCATGAAAGATTTAGAGACAACTGGAGGGCAACAAAACAGAATAGAGAGGAAAATCTTATTTCTGGCTAGGACTTAAATACTGATTTAAAGGTCCTACTCAGGTTCTTGAGCCCTACACCAACAGAAAGCAAACTCTGTGAGGTTCTCTGATACTAAGGGGTTCTGAATCTTTAAGTCTAAGTCTTACTAAAAGCTTCTTTCCAAATCATCCTAGTTTAATATGGAAAGGCTCACTACTTAGTGATAAATTCTTTGATCGTAAAAGAAAGACTATGAAATAGCCTTGAATTCTAAATTTCTCCCTTTTGTGCTTGCAGTGACACTGACAGAAAATTAGAAAAAAGAGTAGAAGATTCTAAGAATCACAAGTTTTTAGATAATTTATAAACATCAAGACTACTGATGGTATTATAAATGTGAGCTCTTTGTCCATTATCTACTGGAGGAAATTAATATGAACATACTTTTGGAGGAAATGAATTATATCAATCTTAATACTCTGTAGGAAACCCAAATACAATAGCAAGTTGCAGCTAAAGGAAAGGATGACACACCTACTTCTTGGAGAAGCAAAGAGAGGGGTTAACAAAGATTGTTTTATACTGTGTTCAAAATCACCCAAAATTACCATTCATGGGGACATTGAGTCATCTCTTTTTTTTTTAGTGCTCACAATATGTGTTTGTATGAATAGTATAATTGTATAATTGTAGCTTCTGAATCAATAAATATTTCAGAGAATGTAGAAATATAGCAATTTTACAAAACCTCCATAAGACCTTATAAGTGAAGGGAGCATATATTTTCTACTTGATGACTTCAGTGCAAAGATGAGCATATCCAAAAGATAACGAAAATTGATGGAAAATATGGTTGAGAGTAAGGATTGAAGCCCTTCTCAACCTACCTTTCTCATCTTACTATACATGCACTTTCATGCACTCTTTACTCCAATGCAATTGGCTTCTTGTGGTTCCTTACACATGACATTCCAACTGCCACTTCCATGCCTTTGCATTGGCTGTCTCTCATGCATTGAATGCATGCCTTCTTTAGCTCTGTCTCTTAGAATCTCTAATTTTCTTTTAAAGCTTAGTTCAAACACTGCCCACTCTGTGAGGCCTTTTTGAATTCCTCCAACTGCTTTTTCTCTCTAATTTGCTTTGTATTTATTTTGTATGTAATGTGTGTATATATATGTATGTGTGTGTATCTATATCTGTATATTTGTATATATGTTGCATAAATACCAATATGCGTATATGTTGTCTCTTCCTATAAAATATCAACTCCTTGAGTGCAGGTACTTTATTATTTTTGTCTTTGTTTCTCCAAATACCAGAGTGCCTGATGCATAAAGATGCGTAATAAATTCTTATGGAAGGACAGCTAGGTGGTGCAGTGGAAGGAATGCTGGGGTTGGAGTCAGGAAGACCTGAGTTCAAATCTGGCCTCAGATGTTCACTAGCTGTATGACCCCAGGCAAATCACTTGATCCTATTTGCCTTAATTTCCTTATCTTTAAAGTGGATCTCAGGCAATGTATGAAGAAGGAGCTGCAGAAGGAAATGTCAAAACACTCCAGCATCTTTGCCATGAAAACCCTGAGTGGGGTCATGAAGAGATGGACACAACTGAAAACTCAAAATAACAACAAACATGGATTGCTTGTAAATTATGCAAAAGCCTTATGCCTAAAAAGCATGGATAATTGTTTTTTATAAAATAACTGAGGTATTGAACATGATACCAAATAACAGCACAAAGATAATTAAATAGATTATATTTTTGTAAATAGGAAATGACTCAGTACTGCTGCCAGGAATCCATTACTAGTTATATTAAAGATCAACTGTAATTCAAATCCATGAGAAAGAATAAAGTATGGAAAAAAATAGTATGCAATGAAAATGATTCTAATTTGACCTATTTGCTAATTATCTAATTATGGACACAGAAAAGTGGAAAATGGAAATAGGAAAGAATGTCTACTGATCATAACTTTTTCATATAGAATTTTGAAAAAAAGTAAATCAATTACTATGAAAATTATTCAAAAAGAAACTCGAACACCATATTCATCAAACACTGGACATATTTGCTAAGCAAAGAAATATGGCAGTAACTTCTTAGGAGAATATTAACTTATTTCTAAAATTTTGTGGAGAAGGATGGTGGGAAAATAAGAGTGAATTCTGTTCAACACATGGAAAAGCAGGAGAAAGGCAAATAATGTTTGAAGAGTTTTAACAACAGATCCAACTAATCAAAATGGCCCTAGAGCATTTAAGTATGAAGCTAAATGGATTACAACAAACAGACAAAAGATGAAAAATATCAGCAAAGATTTCCTTTTAGTTTTTTTTTTTTAAATAGCAAACTGTTCACCATCAAGGACAGTGGAGCTATTCTCATTTAGATTCTAACAGCAGATCCAGCGATATGGAAATAACCCTACAAAAACTCCTAAAGATCCTAAAAATATGTGAAATAGCCTAACTATACACCCAGGAGGTCTGTGAAAGAGGTAACACCACTTTTAGAGCATTGAGTCTCACTATGTTTCAATGTGAGTAATATACTAAAAGCATGGAAAACGCTTGGGTCTTATTATTGGCCAAAAAAGAGTAAAAATGACCTAATCATACATCTATTTCCCATATGTAATCTAAACATATTTTGAGGGCATCCTTGAATGGAATAATTTAAGGGAACAGATAGTTTTTGGCAAACAACATCACACAGCAGACCAAAGATTTTCCATTATGTACCATGCCTCACATCCCATTTAATAATGTACTCCAGTCATCTTCTTGCCATCCACCCTGACTTTGCTCCCTCTGGACCTCCTAAGATTATGGCCTTGGAGGACGGAGTTTAAACCAGTCAGTTTTGTACTCACTGCCCTGGCACTATGGTGTCTTGACAGGTGAGTTAGTCAGCACTAACACAGAAAACCCATCATATCTAAATCCAAATCATGTTTCTCAAATCACCTGACTATCTATCCTGGTAATCTCCTTATACTTTGCCTCATTTCTTCTCTGTTTTCCACATTTTTACAATGAGAATAACAATCAAATCAATATTATCATTTTTTTCTAGAAAAAAATTTGTCAATTAATTCCATTTACCTCCTCTCGCTATCCCTGAGATATTACAAAGTAAAACACACTTCCTTGACCACCATTTTCTAACAGGTTTTGGTTCCTCCTAATAAAATATGTTAATTGAGGAAAGGGGTATTTGTTATCTTGAGGGTCTATCAAACTGTTCGATAAATGGTAAACTCTTAATAAATGCTATAGTCATCCATTCATTCATCCATCCATTGTCTGAGATACACTAGCACATCTATGCGAATTATTTGTTGACTATTTTAAAATCATCTGATTTAGTAAATTTAGTAGATGACACTTTAAAAGTTCTCTTCAACAAGGTATTTCACATACATAAGTCAATGCAAGATTCCATGAGAGATAGAATAGTAGAGACAATTTCATTTGATGAATTAATGTCTTTATTGCCATTCAAGGCTTAAAACAAAGAGATGCATGCTTCCTGAAGATATTGTGAGCTTTACTGCTGTCGTAGAACAAATTTCAGTATAGCATCTGAGTCAATGAGGGACTCCTTATAGATGCTTCTGCTTGAGTATAACATTATATTCATTCAGTCCTAGAACAATGCAGAAACTCCTAAATGTTATTCACAATCACTCAAATGAATTTGGTTTAACTATTCTCATAGGAAATATGGATGACCAGTGACTATTGTCCACATGTGCAGGTAAATAGAAAATACATGGAGCTTGCCTATTAGCATTGGGCACACACTGCAAATGGATAATTAATTGAGTCAGAATAGAATGGTGGAAAAAGAGACCAAATGGTCTTTGACAAATTACAAAGTTCTTTTAAACACCCCAAATTTCTCCTAGAAACAAGGGCCCAACAGTCTCCTAATGATGTCTAATGGCTGCCTTAGTGAAAAAGAAGAGGTTGGTTACATGGTGAAGTGATTATGGACGTGTGTGCTTTGCCCCTGATCTTACTGAAAGGGTTTCTGTTTTAGTCCCATTAGATTGCTGGCCCTTGGTTTTAGATAGATACCTATTATCTATCTAAATGATTATCTATCTAAATATCTAATTATCTATCTAAATATCTAAATAAATCTATTAAATGATGAGGATGAAAGCAGAGAATTGGGGAGTTAGCAGTACCCAACCAAAAGAATTTTATTCTGATTACGAAATAGAGAGGTCAGCCAGTGCAACAGACTAGCTTTGGGCATACAGAAACAAATGAACATGGTAGGTTTGTGTCTGATAAAAATCCCAGAAGCAAGAAAGAAATCAGCTTTCAGGTCTATGGATAGAGAAAGAGCTTATGATACCTAAGATGGTTTAAAGAGTATTGCAGAAGTTAAAATAGGTGATTTTGATTATATAAAATTTAAAAGTTTTTACACAAACATTTAGATTGTCAGTTTTATTGGAATATAATTAGGCAAAATAATTTCTAATAAAATAATTCTATTTTTGCTTTTTATAAATTTATCTTTTTATTTCTGATACTCATAATTTGTTTTTTTAAATTACAATAGGAAATATTTTATCTATTTAAATAATTTCAAAACACTTCTTAGTGTCATTTATGAATTCTAGCTCCTTTTGGAGTAGGAGTGTGTGTGTGTGTGTGTGTGTGTGTGTGTGTGTGTGTGTGTGTGTGTGTGCATATACACATGTTTGGAATGGGGTTGATCTGTGCTGTATCTTCCTATTCCACCATCTTGGGTGCCCCTTTGCCTTTTTTGCTCAAAAGTATCTTACTTACCTTTTTGTGGAGCAATTCCTTTCCTTGAGGTAATTTAAATGAGAATCTTTTTTCATCTGTTGAAATATAGAAAATTAAGAGGACAGCAAAATATGCAGAATAGGACTCTTAAGCAAAGAAGGCTTAGCTGCAGCTAAAACTGTAAACTGCAGAATTGTGTTTTCTTCTTTTGCTTTTTTAGTACCTGAAATGAAAGCAAAAGAAACAAAAATAAAAACTTGACCTGACTTCAGTTTCAGTAAGGGTGGACCACTTCTTTTATTGAACAGATATCAATAGATACTCAGAAAACACAAGAAAGCATTTCTAGTTTTGGCAACGTATTTATTCACATAACCAAAAAGCCATTGAATGCACTATGAATTTAGATTAAAGATTAATGGAATCTTTTGAAAGACTTTAGTGAAATCATTTTGATCACGAATTTGCATGTTCCATTTCTTGAGTGGATGAGGTACAGATGCTGACATGTCCTGGAACAGAGGCATTTTATATGTTCTGTTCCTCAATCTCAGTCAATGATCATTTATTATGCATCTATCATGTTCCTTACATTGTGCTAAGTGTAAAGGATGCAAAAAATGTAATCATAGACAGTGTACAAAAGGAAGCACAAAGAGAAGTAAAGTACCTCTCTACTCATGGAACTTCATGACCTGTGTCAATATGCAATCAGAACAATTGAAATTATAAGTTACCTTAAACAACACACTTCAACAATTATCTCAGCCTTCAGAAGTATTTGAACTTGCCTGTCCTGTCCTCATAGCCTGATAACCTATGTTTGCTACAGGACTCCATGGAGTTTTAGGGAGACTAGGCAAGGGTAGCAGAAGTGGAAAAAAACATTTATTAACTTCTTGCTCTGTGCCAAGCATTGCTCTAAGACTCTACAAAAATATATCATTTTATTTTATTTGGGAGAATTAAAAATTCTCATTTCAACTTCATAATTTTGCAAAATTTTAACAACGCAAACAACTCATCTTCACTCTCTTGAACAACAAACAATTAAAGAACATTGGAAAGCAATGTTAAGTTTCTGGGTTACCAATGTGAGAACATTGGGGACTGAATGTCTCCAAGGCAAAAAAGTGCCTGAGAGCTTGTAAAAGCAAGCACCCTGACACATTCAAGATGGCCAGCTATCACAGGTTCTTTGATCTGCTTTTCTAAAAGGAAAGGCAACTTTGGAGGGGTCAGCAATTGCTTTAATCAAGCACATGTATCATTCACTTAGTTCAGGGGAAAAAGTCAGCCCCCTGAACTTCAGAGAAAATACAGAGAAATCAAAGATCAACCAACAGGCAGGGCTTCTAATTGTCTGACAGATATACAGATAACTGTCTGACCATACATACATAGTTATCAGAGACAGAAGCACCAAAAGCATCCGACTTTTCAAAGCCAGAGGTCTCCTTAGAGGCTTCCCAGAGTTTGTCTGACAAAACACTTTCAATGAATAAGCCCCAAAATAAAATCTCACCTCAGTCACATCTAATGAAGATACTACTCTGCTTTGCTGCCTATGATCATATTTGGAGGAAGTACCAGATGTTGTTAGAGGTTAATGAAAATAAAGATGGATTTTTTTTTTGCCCATCCAAGTTTATAGACTTCTTAGGGTCTCTAAATTCAAATTCTATAAATCTAGATTAAAAATCTCTGTTCTGAAGAAAGTGGAAAGAGTAGTGGAGAAAACAAAGCTTTAAATGATAACTGCATTATAGCAGGAATACACAAAAATTGTGTTTTTTCTTGTTGGAGCAAGTTTCCCCCAAAATGAGGTGACATCTATCAGAGTAGTGGAGTATTATTAAATCCTTTATTTAGTAGGCAGAAATTATCACTCACAAAGTATTGCAGTGGATAAAGCACGGGGCCTGGAAGTGGGAAGAGTCAAGCTCATGTCTGGCCTCTGACACTTACCAGCTGTATAATCCTGGGCAAGTCACTTAATCACTACCTGCCTCAGTTTCCTCAACTGTAAAATGAGGATGATAATAATAGTACTTACCATCCCAAGGTTATTGTGAGGATTAAAATAAGATAATATCATTAAAGTGCTTATCTGTGATGGGCAAGCAAAGTAGGATCTTTTGCTGTTTTTGTTTTAGTATAATCAAGTGCCTCTGAATCTTGCTTTTATCAACCAAGAGTCTTTACTAGGAGTAAAGTATAGAAACAAGAGTTTCTTTAACTAGAAACAGTATATGTATTGGTGTTGTTAATTATTTTAATGTGATTAAAGATCTTTCCCACCAATTAATGGGCCTGGGAAGATGTGTAGAAAGGCCCACACTTTTTATTAATGAAGCTCTGATTCTCAAGGGTTGGGATGCCCTCTGGCTTTACAAAAAATGTATACATACTTTGAGGGTGAGGTTTTGTTATAGACCTTACTGGCTGGAAGTGTTTGTTTAGCCAGAGGAGACTCTGGGAAGCTGCTAAGGACCCTCTTGCTCTCCCCTGCCCAGGCTTTGAAAGTCCAGATGTTGATGCTCCTTCTCTGGTAACTATGGTCAGACAGTTGGATCTGTCAGACATTTGGAAGCATGTCAGTTGACCATTGATTTCTCTGTATTTTCTCTGAAGTTCAGGGTGCTGACTTTTTCTCCTGAACTAAGTGAATGATACATGTGCTTGACTAAAGTGATTGTTGACCCCTCAAATGTTGCCTTTCCTTTTACAGACACAGATATAAGAACCTGTGATAGAGGACTCCTCAGCCTATGTCAGGGTGCTTACTGTTACATTATCACAGGACATCGTGGGTACTATATAAATTTTATTATTATCATCATCAATTGGAACTGTGGCAAATGCGTTCCTTGTTAACCTTGGTCTTGTCACAATGCCAATAGGGAAATATCATAATAGAATAACTTTCTTTTAAAAAAGCAAACAATTTTTATTGATTTTTTTTTTTTACAAATAATTAGTTCTGAAAAACAAACCCCCAACTTTCTCTTTGAATTGAATCCTCCTTTGCAAGAAAGTGATTAAGCAGAAAAAAAAAAGACTGCATTAGGCTCCATTCTCTGCTGAGAGGAGAAAGTTGCCTTATGGTTTCTATGACTTTTGATCTCATTTGGATCATGTAGCATGTGCATGCTTTTATCTTTCTCACAGAAATGGGGCAAGGTTTTAGGAACCAATATGCCAGATGAGTTAATTGGACACATTTGAAATTTGCCTCAGTATGGCCAGACTTACTTATAAGTGTCAGCTGAGCTTTCTTTAACCAAGTTGGAGTCATTTGGTTAAGTTATTCTGAAGAATGTTCTCTATGAAGAATAGCTCCTCTGTTATCATTAGCTTGCTGGCCAACAGCACAGGGCAAATGGATTTAGATGAACTTAACCTTGTTAATCTCTCTCCAAGGTACTGGGCAGATTTCTTCAATTTATTGATCCTATAGCACAGCTTGTGAAACTCCTGTCCAGAGCTCTGGTACTTTCCTGGTTACTGCCACATAAGGTGCTTTGAAGGCCAATGAAATAGACAATATGCTGGATCTGGTGCAGGTATTTAGAAATATTTTAGGAAAAAGTCACTTCAGAATTGTTCAGGGAAATAAATTCAGGGTATTGGAGTCTAGGTCTAACTCCACTGTACCAGTTCCTTGGTAGCTTAGATATAATATTAGAATGAAATAAAACACTTGGGGATCATTCTATGAGCAGTTAAGAGGAAATTAACTTAGTTAAAGCAAGGGAAGGACAGACCAGAGAAGGGAAAGGATATTTTGGGAGAATTTGGCTGAGTGCAGCTTTCCTTTGCTAGCACAGGTCTTCCTCATGATCTGCATTGAGAAGCCTGAACATCAGGTCTTTGTGTTTTGGATATTTTATACTTAGGAGACCAGAAGACATGTTAATTCCTTAATTCCCTTGGCTAATTCAATCTTGAAGACAATTTTATTGTTTTCTAGGGAAAAATTAATCTACCTGCAAGGGTCAGGGGGGTGGACCGCCTTGAGATAGTGCTCTTACTATATAGGGTAAGGATGGGAGAATAAGAGAAAACTGAGATGTGTTTAAAAAAGAGAATGACATCTACTTATCCAACTTCTTAAGACTTTTAGTTACTACGTCGTGGATTTTAACGAAGGGCTTTGCATCAATGAAGGGCTTTGAGGTGGATACCTATACTGACTTCCTGAGCTTAGCGTGTTCATGCTTTGATTCATCTAGTGTTCTAGTATCATCATTAATTTCTGCTGGAGTTACAGTGATACTACAAATGTGAAAACCCTTGAAGCAGGAAAGTGGGTGGAGGGCTGATTTCTTGTAAGTTTTTAAATTTCTATTTAGCATATATGAGGAATGAGAAAATCAAAAGGCATGGGCAACCAAAAAACACAACAAAATGGAATTGCCTTTTAGATCTGATTTGGGGAGGAAAAGTCTTCCTTCCTTCCTTCATTTCTCCCTTCCTCCATTCTTTCCTTCCTCCTCCCTTCCTCGCTTCCCCTTTCCTTTCCTTTCCTTTCCTTTCCTTTCCTTTCCTTTCCTTTCCTTTCCTTTCCTTTCCTTTCCTTTCCTTTCCTTTCCTTTCCTTTCCTTTCCTTTCCTTTCCTTTCCTTTCTTCCCTTCCCTTCTTCCTTTCCTTTCCTTTCCTTTCCTTTCCTTTCCTTTCCTTTCCTTTCCTTTCCTTTCCTTTCCTTTCCTTTCCTTTCCTTTCCTTTCCTTTCCTTTCCTTTCCTTTCCTTTCCTTCTTCCTTTCCTTCTTCCTTTCCTTTCATCCTTAACAAACAAAATAGAAATTAGTTGCCATCTAAAGAGATCAGGGTAGAGGCTACTGCAGCTCATTAAGAACTGAACAAGGAGAACCCTTTAAAATAGCCTTTAATCAACATGCCTCTTTTACAACTGGAGCCTCAGACCTGCCAAGACATTTTCTCTATGAGCTCAAAACGGCATCAAAGTTTTTAATGATGCATAGAATTCTGAAGTCAACCCCTGGGTTTAAATGTTATGACTGCACAGGCAGCAAAAGAAATGCCTTTTTGACTCAGGTAATGGTAGCATAAGAATCCTCACAGAGCTTGGGTTATGGATATGAAATTTTGTCTGGGGTTGGAGTAGTGGGTAGGAGCAAGACATAAGCACCTTTGAAAAGATTTTTCTCCCTCTTTATAAATAGTTTCATTGAATCTCTGAAATGTCTAGAGCAGACTATACAGAGATACATTCCATTCCTAAACTCCTTGGCTGTAATATTGTGATCTATAAACTTTATTTAAAAAAAAATTACCACCCCCCAAAGGTCAACTTCTGGGCATCAGGAGTATGAGAGATAGTAGAAGAAAGTTTCCTTTTGGGGTAAAAGTTGTTGCTAGTCAACACCTGGACTATGACACAAAAATGAAGTGACTCAAATCATTCTAACACCTTGCATGGCCCTTGGTAGGCATTTCACCATTCCTTTTTATTACTGAAGCTTATTTTAGCTTTCAGGGAAGCATCATTACAAATAGAAAAGACATTATCCTTCATATTGAAAATTTGTTGAACCGAGGACATGAGGTTAAGGGATTTGAAGAATTTGACTTAGTTGCCAATTCTGCTTCATCTGCTCATTTGCTCTTGTCTTGAGTGAACTTTAATTTTAACTAGTCCCCTCCTGGTTAACTGTATGTTCCAATTGACCAACCCCATATGATGAAAGCCACCATAAATGTCTGTTGATGACCCACAGATGGGATTAACAGATGTTGATGATCAAAGTATTGAACTATCATGGCTACTCTCTCTGATCTCTATTATAATAATGTATTTTACTCCTAAAGTGCACTTACCTTCACCTAAAAGGATCAGTTTGGGTCTTGGCTTTCTATTCATTGTCTACACACACACACACACACACACACACACACACACACACACACACACACACACACACACACACACATATATATGCCTATCCACATCTATTTATCATAGAACTTCTATGGCAAAGAACATTCCATTCTATGTAATTCTGTTTGTATGGAAGCTAGTACAGCCTTTGCACAAATGATGTGCTCAGGCTCCTGGCATCGTAGATCTAGGATAAGAAGGGACAACAGAAGTCATCTAGGTCAAGTCCCTCATTTCTACAAATGGAGAACACAAGATCCAGGGAATTTCAGTGACTTGCCCTAGGCAACATGAGCCCTGGGCTCAGGTTTTGCTTTTGCTCCTGGCAGGATGACCTTGGGTGTTACCTGATATCTCTTGACCTTGATTCATCATCTTTAAAGAGAAAGAGTTGCGCTAGATGGTCTCTCAGATCTCTTCCTACTTTAATCTATGACCTTACGATATGTCAGAGGTCACAAAGAAGGCTCCTGCTCAACTGATAGGGGTGTCTCTACTGGTTTTTTTTTTTGGACAGTTTTTTTTTCTGGACAGTTTTTATCCTAGAAACATTCCAATAGAGCAAAGGAAAGAAAATCCTTTCCTTAATGGGAATTATCTATCACCTTGTAATCATCTTATAAATCAGGGGAATTACTAAGAACACGATTACTTGGTGACCTCTAGTAGCATTTATATATAAAAAAGAAACTAGTATTGCCACATGAACGAAGCCCATGAATCTCATCTTTTCCATGACATAGAAACAGACCCCATGGGTCTTGGGGCCCTTTGGCTTCTTTTCATGATCAAAAATACCGTGTCCATCCTGGCAGTTCCTGTAAGGGTATTCGAATGTAGAAGTTAAAAAGATATAGTAAACCAAAAGATGAAGATCTTTTATTGGCCGCAGAATTTTGTACCTTGATTATGCAGGCTAAGATATTTCATTCCATTACTTCCCCACTCTCCAACTAATAATCTACAATCATGGTGAAAGGTGTTCATTGTTTAGCATTCAGGAGCACTATAGTGATAAATCATCTGTTTCCCTAGCAACAAGTTGAGTAAAACAAATCAAAACAAAACAGAGGAGGTACAGAAAGTGAGTCTGTAGCAAACGTCCAGGTTCCTAGTTGTTCTCTATTTGAATGCCTATCTAAATTATCAACCACCATTTTGTGGAATCAAGTGCCAGCCCTCTCTCTCCTGAAGAGCTAGAAGCCTCTCATGAATACAGTAAAGTATAAAGGAACCACAGGGACTGATTTACTTTTTGGATATTATTTTCTGCCTTAGCAAAAGGAAGCTCTACTTCAGGGGAACTTAGAAGCAAGATTCAGGCTTTAGAAGTAATGTACAAAAACATATCAAAATTGGGGAGTAAGTTCTGGTAGGTATCATTTGGATACTTGAAAATTGGGATGGGAATATTTGGGAAAACCTAAAAGATTATGGAAAGTTTCCTCACTTGCCTTGTTATACTGTATTTGTCTCCCATTATTTTATATAGCCATTCTCCCTATGACTCAGTCTAGTTGCTAATTGAAGATGCAGGAATTGCTTCATGTTCCTTCAAGCTAGGCACTGTGATGAATGATCAGAACGGTATGGTAATCTAATTAATTACATTCTGGACTTCAGAAATTACATGTAGATGTAGGAACTGGCAAAGCTTTATAACTAACTTCCAAAGTAAACATGCACGGTTTTGCTATTTAGACGTTCAATAAGCATCTATTATTGGAGGTATAAGTATTACAGGGTTTCATTTTGTGCATGCATGGATAGTCTTGTATGGAGATGATGGAACTCACAGGGGACCAATAAAAGAGATGCCAGGCATCAGCTTCTGGGAGAAGACATTCTGTATTCTCCTAGTATAGATTGAGAAGACCTTCTTCTCATTGACTGTGTAGCTGGAACAGGCTGCATCTTTAAAACAAGCAGATACAGACAATCCTGCTTTCTGTCTTTTCCGTAACAACTAAGAGGGTGTTCACTCACAGTATGAGCTCTATGAACTGAGCAGGTGAAATCCTGAAAAATGGGCTTGGGGTTTTGGTTTGGTCTGTTTCCTTTGTGCTTTTCAGTTCTAGGCACACAGTGGAGTATCCAGACCTAGACCTGTGCCAGAATGACCTTGGAGGCAGGATTCCAGAGCCAGGGTATTACAACTGGAATACAACTATTCCAGTTGTAATAGATATTACAACTATCCCAGAAGAGAAGCTCTCAGAAGACAAGGGTCCAGGACTGGATCGCAATGGGGGGTTCTTAGTGGAACTATATTATGTAGAAATTAAGATGATGAACTTAATCATTTTTAGTTCTACAGAAACTGAGATAGTGGTAAAGGCATGGTGTTACCCCTCTTTCCCCTTCAGGAGACCAGGCAGGAGACTTAATGGAATAGCCTTTCTCCTCTTCCCTGAGAGGGAGGAGTCTGGTGTTCAGTGGGATGATGTTTTTCCTCTTCTACAGGAAGGCAAGAGACCAAGTAGGTGATCTGGTATAAAGGAGTAGCATTTTATCCCTGTACTACAAAGACAAGACTAATGGGTATCATTTGAGCCTTTCAGAAGATTCCTCAGTCCATGCAACTAGGGATCTACCGGAGATCCAACTTCTAAAAAAGTGCTGCTGGATATTGCACGTTCATTACCAAAGGGAACCTAGGATCCTTTTAGACACAAAAGAGGTTATGACTATTGGAAGTGTCCCCACAAATAGTTTTAGGATCTATCTCCAGTGGAACCAAAAGACCTCATCCTCAGCTCTTTTAAATGACTCATTAATATGTGGAAGACTGATATTGTGCCTGAGCACAGAGACAGCTATGCATGGCCAAATTTTTCTTAGAAACATTCTCCTCTCTGCTCTGGCACAGGACAGTCTTACAGCTGGCAAAGTTAAATCCTGTCTTCTCAAACTGATTCAGATTGAAAAGTCTCAGAACTCAATGAACAAAAGCCACAGCTACTGTTGTTCTGGGACTTGGAAGGACTTGCTGAGGGTCAGTTGCAGTCCCAGTCTTTCGACAACAACGACACCAGGTTTTGACTAACCACAAATGACTTTTAGTGGTTGCTTAGCAATGGGTCAGTCCCGGAGTACACCAACCATTAGCCCCGTCCGAGTTGATTACTCTATTATCTCACTCAAACCGGCAATAAGGGGGGCCACTGGTGGACCAGACCTGTCCAAGGACCCATGTCTATTCCACGAGGACAGCGTCCCTGTGGCTACTGTGACTGTAATGCTATGCTGTAGCTATGTTGTCCCATACCCAAACTTTATCACCTTGAGAGCTCACTTCCAGGTGCTGATTTCTTGACCTCAGAATGAGTGTCAGCTGGCTCTATTTTCCACAATTTCTCCTCTAATAAGGCTCTACATCAATTCATTTTGTATCACTGACTGGGGAAATACTTAAACTTTTCGTGTTCATTTAGATATCAGATCTGAGGTCACTTTCATCCCTGGCAAATTCCTTTACTAAATTGACAGAGAAAGAGATTACCATACATGGTTATGGAGGTCAGGCTGCCAATAAAAGATTGATTTTGGTTTGTTTCTCAGTAGGATTCCTGGGACGTCTTCTACATATTGTTATAATTTTGCTAGAATTTCTCTAATTCTCAATTATATTATTGGCAAGGTTATTTTTGACTGTCTATGCTTCTCTTTGACCTACTTTTTTAAGGCACACAAACTTAGAGCCATAGTAGTTTCCATTCTCATCAGCCCCAGAATTACACTCTAGGGGGAGCATAGAGAGATGCATGCTATTATTTCTGAATCAGTCCTGCAGATTACCTTTTGTACCATCTTGGAATTTAGCATCAATCTCTCCACTCTGTGACCAGTATGTATTCTGGAGAATGACCATAACAGAAAACTTTAATGCCTAGTTTTACTTCATTAATTCCTGATATTATCACTTTCATTTGATAAATTGACTTTGTCTGTAGGGATGGAGATAGGAAAAGTACTTTCTTTAACATTCCTGTGGTCAAGAATCATCAAGAAGAGTTCACCTTTACTTTGGCTGAATAGCAGTACAAAGATACGTTTGACTAGCTTCTGTCACAGTGTACTTTAAAGGGACCTTGACCAGAGACTTCCAGCTCTTGACTAACCACCCACCTCTACAGTGCCAAAATCACATTGAAAGGTTCCTTCTCTAAGGCATTGTCTTCAATGAATTATTGGCGTGTTTGTCCTTTCTTTTCAAAGAGGACCATGCCATCAGGGAAATGATGACATGACTTGAAATTGACTTTGATTTGAGTGAGGGAGGGCTGTGCAAGGTCACCAGACTCACTTTCTACTCCCAAGGCATCTGAATCCAGTGAACAGATATTCATCAGGATGACTGGAGATAGCCCAGGATGCAGTGGGAGACCTTGGCCTTTTAGGTTAAGGTCTTTTCAGGTATTTGCTTAAAGTGAGATAATGCCCATTTAGGAAATAGGCTTTCTTTAATAAATGAGTTAAGGGTTGATCCCTTTAATTAAAAAGAAAACAAAAAACCCCCAAAATAATCAAGCTGAGAGGGGAAGACCCTCAGGGTTGCTGTTCCAAAGAGAAACAGTTCACTCTAAGTTCACTCAGAGCCAGGAAGGCCCAAAATACAGCCATTAAGTGGAGCTTGGCTAAGGACTTATTATGGCCAGATGTTTGAGCTTCAGAGTGAACTGGTGAAAAGGAAGGAAGAAGGAAGGGAAGGAGAGAGAGACAAGGAAAGAAGGAATCTAGTTAGTAAACCCCAAATTAACTGGAAATTTACCTCCCTTTAGAGAGGAGAGGGAGAGAGAGAGCTGAATTACCCAACTAGCTGGGTCCCCATTCAGACAGCTTGATCTATTCACAGGTTGTCCTTTGTTTTCAAAAGATTTTGTTTGAACTTAATAAAATAAAACATGTAGTAATATATGAATACTTATGAATATGTAGTAATAAAAAAAATTCTTTCCTAAAGAGAAATAGGAATTTTATGCTTGAATTTAACAACCAAGTTTGGTATTGTTCCTGGACAGATTCTTCCTTTGCTTGTAGGATATGGTGGTCTAGCTGCTAGATTAGTTTACTGATGGGCTGAATCATGAAGATAATTCTTTAGGGTTATGCTGGCTCTTCTCCCGGCTCCCTTTCAACCTTTCAAAGCTTGCAAGGACATTTTCTCTCCTATAGTCCTTTACCCGGAAAAAAAAAATTAAACAGGCATAGAGGAAACAGCAAGGTTACTCGTTCCTGTGCCACAAGTGTGTTTATGCAAAGACTTATTCATAGTTGTCTTCATTTTTTCCTTTTTGTGAAGATCACATTTACTATATTTTGTGTCCCTTATAATAATTGCAACATAACCTTGTGTAATCCTGACTGATTCTTGGTACTTTAATTCTTATTGACTGACTATAGTATTTTTTCTCTAATTTGGATACTTTGGATTTTGCTGGAAGATTTCATTTTGGGATTCCTTGTAGGGGGTAGATTTGTTTTTTCTACAGGAAGTTTGAATGCTTCCTCAAACACTTACTACCCCCACAGCTGAATGGGAGTCCTTTAATCTCTTTCAAATTCGGTAGGACCTACCTCACAGGGTTGCTGTGAGCATCAACTGGGATAAAATATGTGAAGTAAATTTGAAGTGTTGTATCTAAAACACTATGTAAAAGTTAGCCATTATTGTTTCAATTTTTACTTTGTCCTTCATTTCTAATAGATACGGGTAGTTTTATGGTTTCTTTAAATGTGGTGCTTTTTTGTCATGGTTTCCAGGAAGTCTGATGAGTCTTAAACTATTTCATGGCCTTAAGACAAGTCTGTTGCTTGGATGAAATTTTCTACTTTCTCTTCTAAGTTATTCACACTTGTCATTCTCCTCCCTCATGACTCTTATTTTATTTATTTTTTTCAATTTTATGTTTTGCTTCATTTCTTTGAATCACCATCTACCTCCATCACTGGAAACAAAATAAAACCCTTATAATCTATATGCCTAGTCAGGCTAAACAAACTTTAGCATTGGTTAGGTTAAAATATGCATAAATCTATAGGAAAAATAAATGCATAAAATGTATGAATATAAAAATAAATGTATAAATACAAATATACAAAAATGTGTACATGTATGCATGTGTACATATATACACATCTCTGTCTATGTATATACATACATATATACGCATATATGTAAAATTCTGCACCCTGAGTCCGTTATCTCTATGTCAGGAGGTGGGTATCATCCTTCATCATTGGTCTTTTTGAATCAAGATTTTCAAAGCTTTTACAGTGTTATTTTTCTTGTACTTTTTCCTCCTATTTCTGCACACTTCATTTGTATCAGTTCAGACAAATCTTTCCAAGTTCCCTGAGACCATCTCTTTCATCGTTCTTAGGGCCTAATAATATTACATTACTCTCATCTACCATAATGTGTTCAGTAATTCTACATTTAATGGGTACCACCTTAGTTTCCATTACTATGCCACCAGAAAAAAGATTTGTTATAAATATCTTTAAACACAATCCTTTCTTTTCTCTTTCTATATGAGATTCATTTCTAGAATATAGTATAATATAGCATATTTCCAATTGAAAGTTTCCCTTTTGGGGCATGATTCCAAATTGCTTTCTAGAATGATTATACCAATTCACAGCTCTACTAACAATACATTGATGGGCTTATTTTTCCATAGTCTTGTAGCATTTGACATTTTTCTTTTTAAATTTTTGAACTTTACCAATCCAACGAGTATGAGGTAGAATTGAGTTCTGCTTTGCATTTAAGTAATAATGATTTGGCACATTTTAAAATATATAGATATTAATGACTTGAATTTTCTCCTTTGAAAACTGTCTGTTCACAACCTTTGGCCATTGATCAGTTGAAGAATTCCATCCACTCTTGAAGTCCTTAAAACTAAACCATTCTTTTTCCTTGTAGTTCTTGTCAAATCATTAGTATTTCTCAATTGTGTTTGGTATTGTCTTCTGTTTGCTCTTATTTTCAGGCTTTGCTCTTGGCTTGGGATTTTGTGCCTGGGTCAGTCACCTGGGACACTTCTGGATGGGTGGCAGTAGCCTTGTCCACTCTCTAGCTTGGATACTGTTGTGTCAGTGTGGGGCTAAATTACACCCCATCTTCTCTACCTCTATAGCTACCTTCTCAATCTCCCAGTAGACCATTTCATATTTAGGTCTTGCCTGGGCTTTTTTCTTTTTATTGCATGATTCTAAATCAGAAATGAATTGTGGAACTTCTGGATCCCAGTAGGGTGTTATAGATCACATGAGTTTCAGACCTCTTGAATAGCTCTCAGACAACTGAGTTCACCTGTGTTTCTGCCATGGTTTTCTCCTGGTTCTCTCTCTACATTTCTGATCCCTTCTCAGTCTCTTTTTCTGTATCTATCCAGGTCATGTCCACTAACCCTGGTCCCAAGGCTCCTTTTTTCTCCCTCTATACTATTTCTGTTGATGATCCCATAGACTCCCATAGATTAAATGATCATTTCTGTAAATGATTTATTAGGTCAATTTTATCTGGCTCCAACCTTTCTCCTGATGTCCAAATTGCTTATTAGATAGACATCCTGCAAATATGCTAAACATAGTTTTGGTAGAATAGTAGTTTCCTGATACAGCTTTCCTTACTGTCTCCACATACAATCCCCTCCTCCCCTCGCCCCGCCCCCCCAACTGCCTTTAACTCCACTTTCTCTAGCAGCTTCTCTGGTGAAATTTCCTCCCCTTAGAAAACCTGATTGGCTCCAGCTTCACTTCCTGGCCCAGAGTCAATATAAAGCCCAAGCCATGTGGGTTCCATTTGTCCCCTACTCAGCTATCAAAGTTATCTTCCTAAAGTACGGGTCTGACTGTAAGCTCCTTTTTTAGGTAAACGCTAGTGGCTCCCTATTATACTAAGATAAAAACAGAAAATCTTTCACTTGGTTTTTAAAGTCCTTTCTAATGTGGACCCTTTTACCTTCTAATTCTCTTAAATTTTACCCCCTTCAATGTATGATCCAGTCATATAGGCCTCCTTTCTGATGTTTGAACATAGCATTCTATCTCCTGAGTGAGTATCTTCACTGTCTTTGCCCAGAATTCCCTTCCTTTTAACGTCTGCCTCCTGGTTTCCTCCAAGACTTAACTAAAGTGCCACTTTAGGCAATAAATTTATCCAGATCCCCCTTAACATTAATGCCTCCTCTCAGATCATTTCCAATTTATTGTGCATATAGCTTATTTGTACATAGTTGTAGCCACAATGTTTCTCCCATTAGGTGTGAGCTCCTTGATGTCAGGGAGGGGCTTGTTTCCCTCTCCCCTTCTTTTTTGGTTTCCCCAGTGCTTAGCACAGTGCTTGGCGCATAGGAGATGATTTTAACAAATGCTTCTTCACTTACTGATTTGCGTGAGTGGCCAGGCCCTGTCCCCCTGCATGCTGACCCACAAGATCTATTTCTGTTCTTATATTCCTACCAGGAGTCAGATTCAGGCACTCTATCATCAGTGCCTTCACTTTTATATGATATAACTACTTAGAACCTTGGCTCACTTCAAGTCTATTTGTGGGAGTTACAGTGGCTCCCTTCTTCTCTCTGCATTTTTTGGCATCCAGACCAGTTATTATAGTTCACATTGTTTTTGTCAGAGCAACTTCTTACTCCTTATATTCAGAATATTGAAAAAGAAAAGAAAAAAGTTAAGGTATCTACTATTAAAAGCAACTAATCTGAAAGAACAGGTCAAAGAGATATTTTTAGCGTCATCAGATTCCATGGAAACCCATGACCAAAGAAAAAACCTAGGTACCATATTTAGAAAAATCATAAAAGAAAATGTCCATATTTATTAGAAGGGAAAGACAAAGTGAAATTAGAAATAATGATAAGAATAGTTTAAATTTAAGGATTTCAAAACACTTCACATTTTATTTCATTTGAACCTCATAATCTTGTCAGGTAGGTGCTATTATCTTCATTTGACAGAGGTTAAGGGAGGTAAAATGACTTAAATACACTTGTTCCCCTCTTCTAACAGCTTTGTCCTCTTCCATCCAATTTTTTTATACATTCCAGAACTGAATGAAAGAGCTTACTTCTGAATCTTTTGAGGTTTCTTCATCATTGGTCTTTTGAAGGCCAATTTTTCAGATATTTTCTAGAGTTTCTGAGTGAGCACTGACCTTTCCTATGGCCTGTCATGACACCGTCTTAGCATGAAGTCTGATTACTCTTTTACTGTTACTAAAGTTGTTCCTGCTCAGGTCATATCTGCCAAGATTAGTCAATTTACTGGCACTCTCATATGCAGTGGAGCTGCTCAAAAGGCACATACCGTTACAACTCATTGTCTCTATTACCTTCACATATATTTCTTAATTTGCAATGTGGTGATTCAATTGATTAGGTGTCCTCTGATCATCTGCCTGTATATAAACACACATACACACATATACATGTGCATACATGCATATATTGTTATTTCAGTGTGTCTGACTGTTCCTGATACTGTAAGAGGTTTTCTTGGCATAGATATTGGAGTGCTTTGCTATTTCTTTCTCCAGTGGATTAAGGCAGAGGTTAAGTGACTTGTCCAGGGTCACACAGCTAGCAAGTGTCTGAAGCCAATTGTGAACTCAGGTCTTCCTGACTCTAGGCCTAAAGCTCTATATCCTGAGTCACCTAGATGCCTTCAAAGCAAACAGAGGTTAAATCACTTGCCCAAGGTGACACAACTAGTATCTGAGGCTGGATTTGAGTTCAAGTCTTCCAGACTTCCAGCACTCTATCCACTGAGCTGCCTGACTGGCATATATACGCACACATGTACATGCAAATGTACACATTCATATTTACAGATGATTCCCCCAGCTCATTACAAAGCAGACTAAACACTTATTTCTTTGTTCCAATATATTTGACGCCATTATGAAATGAGAATGAAAAAATGAAAAGCAAGGAATGGGGAGATAAGGTATCCAGGAATGAGTGGAATGGTAAGATGCAGACTATTGAGAAGAGTGGATTTACTAGGTATATAGAACTGGACATGGGGGCAGCTAGGTGGTAAAGTGGGTACAGCACTGGCCCTAGGGGCCTAACTGGAAATTTAGTGACACTGGAACATAAAGTCTATTGAGGCAAAATATGAAATGACAGGAAAGGTAAGGAACCAAGCAGAGAATGGAGGTGGGAATATTTTATCCTAGAGGTAACAAGGAGCCACTAAAGGTTTTTGAGAATGGAAGTGATAGTAATACTTCTGCCTCAGAAAGAGAATTTTTCTAGCTATGAGATCATCAGAGATACAGAAGGAAGTAAAGAAGACCCTGAGTTTGTGAACTCAGATTACTAAGAAAAATGGTGATATTCTCAACAGAATTAGGGAGGAGAGTTGGCTGGAAGTTTCTAGATAGTTTCATGATGTTACTTATTTTGCATTCCTAATGATGAAAACAGGTCAGAGGTGTGTGTGTGTGTGTGTGTGTGTGTGTGTGTGTGTGTGTGTGTATGTATGTGTGTGTATGTAAGGAGAGAGCGATCTAGTCTATTTTTTGAGGTAATCAGGATTACAATGCCATTAAATTTCCAGTTGGTTGCCTTGACCACTCAATGTCAAATACTCACCATTACTGTACTCCTTTTTCTTTAAGTTTCAAGTGACACCTTTTTAAGAATCATTTCCCAGTGCTGCCTGACCTGCAAGTTATTAGTACTGCCTTATAAATACAACTCTCAATTGAATATAATGTCCTTGACAGCAGTGCCAGCTTTATTTTTACCTGTTTCCCTAGTGCCTGGTACAGTGTCTTACATGTGTTAGGTATTTCATAAGTGTTGGTTCAACTCAACTAATGCTTCATATGAATGAACATTTTTCTTGAACAGTTGCAGAGGTGTCTAATGCAGATGGGTTCTTGTCTTCATCTCACACATAGTGCAGCTGTTTAACAAAGTGGTAGCTATTCCATTTAGAGACTTTAGAAAGAAGCTCTTACAATATAGCTCCTTTATATAGTATTCCCACTTCACCCCATGGAGGTGTACTCTACTAGAAGTGACTTAATTCAGAGCATGTAACTCACAATGAGAAATAATACCACCATTTCTTTCATGCCATTTAACCCTGAAAAGGTTAACTGATTGCTCCACCTCCAAGAAAACCATTTAGCTTCAACTACATAAGGCAATATTTTTGAAGGAGGAAAGGTTCACAAAGATTGGTGTTGGTGGAATGGGAAACCATAAGGCTTGGTTAGTGCATTTTAGTGACCTGTAAAATGTGAACATGTAAAAGATCTTAAAGCCATCAAGCTGTTGCAATCAGGACAAATTAATGATAAGAAATTGTTCTGCTCTTTTCAGGTAGGATACATTCTGTGACCTGTCTTTTTGGTGACCTACAAGGTTTTAAGAGAAGTGCTTCCAGAATTTTATTGGCATTGACACTATTAGATGGACTTTCCTCTCTCTTCTACCCTCCTTGGGGGGTCAGCTTTAAAGAGAGCATTAAGTGAATGGCTAATGGAATTAAGGGCATAATAATAGAAGGATATAGTGAGACAATTGTATTAACAAGAAATAAATCATGTTGAGTGTAAGGTAAGTGTTTTTTAATTGATTGATGGGAAAGATGCTGTGTAGGTTTTGTCCAGGACTAACAGCCATTTACCTCCTCATCTACAGGAAAAAGCCAAAAAGGAGAAAAAAGATAAGATAATTATGCAATGGAAAGATAAATTATTCAAAGAAGGTGACTATTTTGCACTGACATCACTAATGTGAAATAGCATTAAATCTTTAACACCGGCTCCATTCATTTAATCTTGAAGGCGTAGAACAAAGTACTGTATTAGATGCTAAAATGGAGCTGTATGCTGATTCCATTTTGTGCCATGAATAGCATTCCAAGGTGATTGAAGAAATGCCATTGTTTCAAAACTGACAGACAACCTTGAACTTTGATGGCTGGGACCTCAGGTCTTATAAAAAATTATCAATTTCTAATCCAGAAGACAAGCCTATTTATATCAACTATATGCGGCTCCATATGGGGCATTTAAGTATTATTGGCTAGAGGTAACTCATGGTTTTATCAGAGTGTGTGCTCCGTACAATGACAGATTAAAATCTCTCTGTGCCTTAAGAGAGGGATAGTTTAATAAGGTGCTGTACCAAAAACAAAATCATCAGTTGTTGGTTTCTTTAAACTTAAGTTAATACTGCAGTAATAGAAATATGGTATTTCCTGGGCTTATACTCAAAGCCTTTCCCAGTTTGTGAGACCTGCAGGAGCTTATGTTCCTCTGATAGAGCCTTCAAGAATTCAGGCTCAACTCCATGCCATAATACCATATCAGAATAAGACTTTAATGGAGAGCAATTTTTCATATAATAGAAATAATTAAATGTAATAATACATATATGTGTATTTGAGTATCTTCCAACAAAATGGAAAATTTATTCCTTTACCTCTTGACAGTACTTTCTATCTTCCATTCCCCTCTTAGAGATGCCAGACTAAACTTCATTTCTTTCTTTCTGCATTGATACGTTTGTAAATCAGGAAAAGGTTTTAATTAGAATTTTCCTAGATAATGTAATTAAGCATTTGATAAGGTATCTCATGTTATTATTATAGAAAATATTGGGAGATATGGGCTAGAAGATCACCTAATTAAAGGGATTATGAACTAGTTCAATAATTTCAATTTGGTAGTTTCCAGTGCTATGACCAAGGGATTTGTGGATTATAGCATATCTAACAAATAGTGATCAGCATCTATTTGAGGATCTCCCAGGAGGGAGCCTATATTTTGTTTTGGATTTCAAATTTAACCAGGTAGGTCCAATACTGCCCTGATTACCTATATTATATTCTGAACTTCTATTTTGTAATTTTTAAGAAAATGATTCATGGTTTTCAAGAAAGTTGTACTAACTCATATGTTCACTTACAATGCATAAGTGTGCCCAACTTTCTAAAACTCTTTCAGAATTAATTAGTCCTATACTTTTAAATTTTTGCCAGTTGGTTAGGCTTGAGATAAAACTTCAAGGTAGTTTACACTTTAATTTTTTATTGTTAATGAACTGGATCATTATTCATATGATAACTAGTTGGCAATTCTTTCAAGAAGAATTTATCTATATCCTTTGACCAATTACTTTTCCACTGGCAGATGCCTTTGATCTTATAAATTTCAATTAGTGGTATTTTGTCAAAGACTTTCCCTTCCTATTTCTATTGGTATAATAATCATGTGGTTTTAAAAGTTTTAGAATGTGATAATAATTTTTCTGCATATTGAACCATACTTCCATCACCAGTATAAATTCAACTTGATCAAAATGAATAATTTTGGGATAAATTACTAGACTATTCTCTTTTCTGAGGATTTCATTTAATACTTTTGGATCAACATTCATTTGCTGCATTAAGCTATAATTCTCTTTCTTTGCTTTATCCTTCTCTGGTTTAGATATCGGGCTATATTTATCTCATAAAAAGAATTTGGGAGAGTGATTTCTTTTTCAGTTTTCGAGAATGATTTGTGTAGTGCAAGCATTAATTCTTCTTTAAAATTTTGAGAGTATTGTCTAGACCAAGGTCCTTGATTGCTTGTTTGATAGTCCTTTGTATAGTTAAATTTTTTTTTATTAATTAGAACTCTTTAAGATTTGTTTCCCTGGAATTCTGTTGTTTTGTATTATCACTTAAAGCAGAAAGAATTAGTGCAGGGGAACACAAATCTGAAGAAAGTTTGGTAAGATACCCAACTAAGCAAAGTAACACCAAAAATAAAAGGAAGACTAAAGACAAGAATAATGTAAGAGATTGGCAAAAATTATGACAACACAATTTTTTCCTCATCAAAGATAGATAGAAACCCCAAACTTGGACCCTAACTTTTCTGTCCCTGAGGGACTTACAAATAAAGCAGAAATAACACTAAAGAGAATAAGGCATGAAAATTAGCTGGATTGGATCAATATGAATAAACATATAGATATGTAGATATATGTGTATATCATGTATCTCTCAGTACGAGAAAGAGAGAGACAGAGACGGAGAGACAGAGACAGAGAGACAGAGAGAGAGAGAGAGACAGACAGACAGAGACAGGGAGGAGGGGGACGGGAAGGGAGAGGGAGAGAAAGTGGGGAGGAGGGGAAGGGCAGTGTTGGATATGATACATTTATGAGGGAATTGAGGGACTGACTTATAAGGTGTGGAAAGGAGAGGAAAATGCTCAGAGGCATGAGAAAAAGATCTGTGTTACTGATGACCAAAAAATAAAACAAAACCAAAAAACCCCAACCCCTCTCATTAACCGCCAGCATATGTCTATCTGTACTCTCCTATCTATACAAAATCTGTATGAGAGAAGGCCCATTTCATCACACGTCTGAATAGCCCCTCTATAGAACTTAAACAACAGCATCTTGGAACGCGGTACAAATAGCCAATGAGCTGGAAGGAGGAAGAGAGCAATCTGGGAAGCTTTGGGGAAATTAAAAATCCCTTCTATTGCCCCCAGGCTTCAGATAACAGCGAAGGTGCATTGTTACAATACAATGTTTTCTTGATATTGGTACATGGCACTGGGGCTTGCGTCATGCCCTTGGAAGAGCAGGTGTTGCTGAGGGTGGCAATAAATTCTAATTGGTTAGTTATTAATGAGAGAATGAATATTATAGTAAAGGGCTGAGCTATATTCTGAGGATCTTGGGGATACATGACTTGGATCATTCAAGTCTTGGTCAAAGAGAATTATTAATTTCCATATTACCTGTTTGACAAAAGAATCAACATTTCTCCAGACCTGTCTGAGTAAACACAATGAGCAGAATCCTCCCATTAGCCCAAACTTAAATTTCTTTTACTGTCTAATTAGGTATTGGCCTGGGTAAGTCTTTGCATAAGATTTCCTATACTGCTTAATTTCTGTATGAGGATGTAGAAAAGGAGGACAAAACCTTTATCTAAGTACAATAATTAGTTATTAATACATGAGAAAAATAATCATTTCTCTCGGAGTCGATCAGTTCTCTATCTGGAAGTGGATACTTTTATTTTATCATGAGTCTTTTGGAACTGCATTGGATAATTGTGTTGATCAGTTACTAAATCTTTTACAATTTATTTTTTACAATATTGTTATTACTATATAAATTGTTTTCCTCATTCTTAATACTTCACTTTGTATCAGTTCATATAAATCTTCCCAAGTTTTTCTGAAACCATTCCCTTCATCATTTGTTATAGCACAATTTTATTCCATCCGTCACTTCTTATTCTATAACTGGTTTAGGTATTCCCCAAACTATGGACATACCCTCAGTTTCCAAAATTTTGCCACAATAAAAAGAACTGCTGTAAGTATTTTGGCATATGTGGATTAGTTTCCTTTTTCTTTTCTTTTTGAGTGTATAGACCTAGGAGCAGTATTACTGGGTCAGTCAATCAACAGACACCAAGTACTTACTATGTGCTAGACATTGTGCTAAGCATTAAAGATATTAAAAAAGAGGCAAAAGACAGTCCCTGTCCTCAAGAAACTTAGTCTAATGAGGAAGGCAACATGCAAACAAATAAACAGAAAGAAGATTGTGCATGGGATAAATAGGAAATAATTAAGGCAGAAAATACTGGTCAGTAGTCAGAGCAGAGGAAGGAGAACATTTCAGGTAGGGAGGATAACCAGAGAAAATTCCTAACTGAGAGATGTGGCATCTTGCCCATGGAGCAGCCAGGAGGCCAGTGTCATTGGATATAAGAATACATCTTTTGGAGTAATATGTATGAAGACTGGAAAGGTAGGAGAGGGCTAGATTATGAAGGATTTTGAATGTCAAACATAGCACCCTGTATTTGCTCCTGGAGACAATAAAAAAAGCCACTAGAGTATATCGAGTAGTGGTGTGTGTGTGTGTCTGTGTGTCTGTGTGTGTGTGAGTGAGTGACAGTGACAGAGACAAACATGGTTGCCTGTGCTTTAGGAAAATCACTTTAGTGACTGAATGGAGAATGAATTGGAGTGGAAAGAGACTTGAGACAGACCCGTCAGTATGCTATTGCAATAATCAAGGCATGAGGTGGTAAAGGCCTTCACTAGAGTGGTGCCAGTGTCAAAGGGTATGCACAGTTTAATAGCTTTTCAGGCATAGTTCCAAATTGCTTTCCAGAATGGTTGGGCTAGTTCACAGCTCCAGCAGTGCATTAGTGTAACTCTTTTTCCAAATCCCCTCTAGCATTTGTTATTTTCCTTTTTGGTCATTTTGTCCAATTTGATGGGTGAGAGGTAGTACTTCAGTTACTTTAATGTGCAGTTCTTTAATTATGAGGGATTTAGAACATTTTTCATATGACTGTTGATAGCTTTGTTTTCTTTTCTGGAAAACTGTATCTTCATGTTCCAAGATCATTGTTCACTTGGGGAATGGCTCTTGTTATAAATTTGGCTTAGTTCCCTATATGTCTGAGAAATGAGCCCTTTCTTAGAGAAACTTGTTGAAAAGATTTCCTCCAGTTTCTGACTTTTCTTCTGATTTTAGTTGCATTGGTTTTGTTTGTGCAAAAACATTTTAATTTTACATAATCAATATTATTCCTTTTACCTCCTGAGAACCTCTCTATCTCTTGTTTGGTCATGAACTTTCCCCCAATGCATAGATCTGACAGGTAATTTTTCTCCATGCTCTATTAATTTGTTTGTGATATTACCATTTATGTCTAAATCATGTACCATTTTCAGCTTGTCTTGGTGAATGATGAGAAATATTGCTCTCTGCTTTCCAGCTTTCTGAGCAGTTTTTTTAAAGTAGTGAGTTCTTGTCCCAACCTCCAGAATCCTTGTTGGGTTTACCAAATCCGAGGTTACTGTAGTCATTTATACATTGTGTACTTAATTTGGTCCATTGATCAACAGCTCTATATCTTATCCAACAATAGATCAAACTGTTTTGAGGATTACAGCTTTATAATATAATTTGAGATTTGCCTTTCCTTTACATTTTTCATTGGTTTCCCCTGAAATTCTTGACTTTTTCTTCTTCCAATGGAATTTTGTTATTTTCTTTAGCTTATAAAGTAATTTTTGATAATTTGATTTTTATGGCATTGAATAAGTAAATTATGTTGTCATATCATTATTTCTTTATATTGACTCAGCCTACCCCTGAGCAATTATTATTTCACTAATTATTTGGATCTGTATTTTGTGTGAAGTGGTTTGTAATTGTCTTCATATAGTTTTGGCCTGTGTCTTGGCAGGTAGACTCCCAAGTGTTTTATTGTAAATGAAATTCCTCTTCCTATCTTTTTCTGTTTGATTTTATTGGGAGTATATAGAAATGCTAATAAAGTGTGTAGGTTTATTTTATATTATGCAATTTTTGTATAGTCATTGTTTTGACCAGCTTTTTAGTTCTCTCTTGGTTTTTCTAAATATGTGAACATATCTGTTAAAAGCAATAGTTATGTTTCCTCATTGCCTGTGCTTCTGACTCTACTTTCTTTTTCTTGTCCTGTAGCTAGCATTTCTAGTACAATGCTGAATAGTAATAATGACAATGACACCCTTGCTTTCTCCTTGATCTTATTGGAATGGTTTCAAGCTTATCTGTTTTACAAATGATGTTCGCTCTTGCTTTTAGGTAGATACTACTTACCTGCAATATACTTTCAAATGTGTGGTACTCATAACTGAATAAAATCTTTCTCACCAGGGATAAATAGAATACAGTTATTACCCATCTTCTGGGCATTGTCCTTCTGTTAATTCAGTTTAATATTGGATTTAATTATTTTGGCTGCCATTTTCACACTGTTGGACTTGAAAAGTATAAGTCCTTGTCATTTTCTACCCTGATTTGCTTTTAAAGCACATCTCTTATCATCACGTACTTGTGATATTTCTTTCTTAAACCTAGAGCCTAGCGTTCTGAATCCAAATCCTGTCTGAAACATAGGAAATATATGACCATAGGCAAGTCACTTAACCTCTCTCAGTCTAAATTATTCATCTTTAAAATGGGGACAATAAAGCGCTTCATAAGAAAGTTTGTTTTGTTTATAGCAAAAAGAAGAAATGGAAAGGATAAGCATAGGCAATGAGGAAACAAGAATATTACATTTTGCAGATGATGTGATATATTTAGAGAACCCTAGAGAGTCAACAAAAAAAGCTCAAATGAGATAACATGTGCAAAGTGCTTGATCATTCCCATGTTGTTCTTTCCCTCATGGGCCTACTCATGGGCATTGAGAAGAAAGTGAACCTCCAAAATATAGTATTCTAGGTCTTAATTTTAGGTCTATCCATTTTCATTCAAAATCATTGGAAAAATCACTTTTTTCTATATTATAACTATAATTTCTTTTGTCAATAAAAAGGGATATTAGACATTAATAACTATATACTATAATGGAATGTTGCTGTACAAACATCATAAAATATGATATAGGTTAATGATTAGTAAGAAAATTACTGATTTTAGAGTCAAAAGAACAGAGTTTGAGTTCTGGTTTCAAAATGTGCTACTATTATGAACTTGGGCAAATTGTTTTTTCCTTATGTAAAATGGAGATGATAATCCTTGTATTACATGTTATATGGGCTTTTTCTAAGGAGAGATTTCTATAAATGCTAAAATGTGATATAAATATGAGTAACTATTATTATTGTTATTATCATTATATCATTCTCATCTCTTCTGCCCAGGAAGACCAGGGTTCAAGTCCCCTTCGATATACATACATATATACAAACATTCATCATGCATGTATGTTATATCATAATAAACTTCCTTTTCACAATATACATGATTTGTTGACATATTGTAGACTGAGTAATGATAACCAGCACTTTTGGTTACCATCTGATGCCATCATTGGATCATAGTTCTTTCATATTTGTTATTGTATTTGTTATTTAGTTGTGTCTGACTCTTCGTGACCCCATAGACCATAGCATACAAAACTCTTCTATCCTTTGCTATCTCTCAAAGTGTGTTCAAATTCATATATTGTTTCCATGCTGCTATCTGTCCATCTCACCCTCTACCACCCCCTTCCCTTTTGCTTTCAATTTTTCCCAACATCAAGATCTTTTCCAATGAGTCTCATCTTTTCAGCATATAGCCAAAACATTTAAGTTTCAGTCTTAATGTTTGACTTTCTGGTGAATTCCTGAATTAATTTCTTAAAGTACTGACTTGTTTGACCTCTTTGTTGTCCATATCTTTTGCCCAAGTGAATAGAATCAGAGGAAAAGTCACAAAATGACTATAATATTATAAAGAAAAAATGATTTTGAAAGCCTTAAGAACTCTGACTAATATAGTGATCAATCATGACTCCAGATGTGCAAAGCATGCACATCATAATCTCCTGACAGAGAAGTGCAGAAGAAGACACATTATTGGTAATGAATCTTTTTTCTTGTATGTATTTTGTAGAAAGAACTTTTATTTTTGGTTGAAATGAGGAATGAGGGGAGAGGAGGTAGTGTTAAGGATGCAGAAAAGGAGACTGTAATAAAAGAATTTTTTAAAAAAATGTACTAAAGAGAACAGAATGAAGTTGAGTGAGGTGCAGACAAGGATAGCTTTGAAATTAATATACTTGATGCATTGAATACTTAACACATGAGCTGTACATAAATGATATTTTTAAAATTCAAAATAAAATTGTTAACAAATTTAAAAAATTGTGCACATGGTGTTCAAGGTTTTTGTTTGTTTTTGCTACATTTACCAGCTAACAATTGGCATAATTTTCTGATACCTTCATGCAGCTCTTTGCCATTTCTGGTATTTGATAACTGTCCTTGGGGTTTTTCTTGAGACCTTCACCTTTTTGTTTACAGATTGTACTATGGTAACAGTTGTTATGTGGAAATAATGAAATATTTTTACACTTTCTGTCAAATATCATGAAGGAATGTATTAATTTTGGATTCATTTTAAGTACCAGCTTTTGTGAATTTCTCTGTTTTGGCAAAATTCGATTCATGCTATTAAATTCAAAAAGGAACTTTCAGAATTCCAAATGTAGGACTTGTCCTTTCTGGCACTTTTGAGGTATTATTAAGTCCTTACCTATAATTGGTGAGATTTTTTTTTATAATCATTTGATATAGTTTGGGTGAATAATTATTCCTATCATCTGTTTATTTCATGCACCCTTTTGGCTTGTCAACTTTGGTGATTCATTGCTATCTTCACTGAAGCACATTTACAGAAGACATAGTATTGATATTCTGATTAATTATAACATATCTTGCTTGTTGATTCAGGGTTTGAAGGAGCATGATAAAGTCTACTGCCCTCCATGTCAAGAAGATCATTGCAGTATTTTCAAGTAGGGTCAATCAACAACCCTTATGCTCTCCCCTCTATTTCTTCGAGGTTTAGAATAGTTACATCAAATTGGCTTGAGTTATACCCAAACATTGATGTTGCTAGAACCCAAGTGGTCATCTTCTCAGTGTGTCTGCCACAATTTCACAGCTACTACAATGCTCTCACAGCACATATCTCCATTCATATCCCCTGACTGATATTCTTTTACTTTGCCGATGAATATTCCTCCCCTATTCAATATAGATGTCATTGTTGCCACCATCTGTTCTGGGCTTAAACTAAGGGCCTTTAGTTGTTGAAATATTACATCATCATCATCATCATCATCATCAGCCACAACAACAGCAACAGTGTCTAGAAGTGATGGACTCTGAGGACAGAGTGAAATTTAGGTTCAAAAATTAAAAAAAAATATTTTAAAGTATTTGGATGAAAATCATAAAACAGGATTTACTTTGCACTGTCCCACTCATTCTAACTTTTTTTCCTTTGTGGGCCACTGACTAATCATTATGGTTGTACATCAGATCTTTTAAAACCTCCGGGTGTTTCACAATGCTACTGAATTAACTGTAGCTAATCTAACCATTTTTGACCACTTGATAGTGTCATTTGATGTAAACTAATTTAGATATTTTTAAATTAAATTAGGGTTTTAGGCATTCAATGAAATTTTGTTCATTTAAGCTATTTGACATCATTTTTAGTTAGTGCCTTGGAAATATTGTCCTTGCATCTCTTGAGGTATTGCAAATTTATATAACATCTCTTGTCTAAGACTCTGATTTGCTGGCTTTTAAAAATGTCCCCAGTTAATTTTAACCATACAGCTTTTGATCTCATATAAATGAAAGCTATCAGGTGACAACTGAAGCAAAAATGTTGGTTTCCCAAACTAGAGATATACATTTTTATTGTGGAAGGGCTATTTGCAATCTTATATGGAGTGTTTAATATTTAATACACAATATCTATGCATTTTTCATGGGTAATAGAAGCTTGGTCTGAGGCTTTTTTAAATTCCAGAATAAACTGAATTTTCTAAGATAGTGAGAAAGGTTAGTCTTTTAAATCCAGAATAAACTGAATTTTCCAAGACAGAGAGAAAGCTTATTCTTAAGCAGAACTTTCAATAGTTTAATGCAATGAATTTGGGAAGGGGTAAGAAATTAGAAAAGGAAGAAATCAATCTATTTACACAGAGCATTTCCAAAACAAGTTTGAATTCCATATTGCTTCATATCTGTTAGAGTTGCTTCAATGAACCCTTAGTCATAAACTATTTTAAGGGAAACAAATTCATATTGCACTAAGTTAATTGAATTAGCACACAATTCATTTGTATCTAGATATTCTCTAACATCTAGAACTTCAGAGACCTAAACTGGAAGGGATTTCAAATTCAGATCATGAATCCTATCTAGAATATCCCAAGAAATAATCAGCCAGGGAGGACCTTCAATGATGAGAACAACCTATTCCACTTTTGGAAAGTTCTAAATGTTATGAAGATTTCTCTAATGTTTACCTGAAATTTGCTTCTCTGTAACTTTCATACATGAGGCTTAATTTTGATCCTGAATATTTTTTCAGATCGTTTTAAAGAGTTTAATTTTTTTTTAATTTAGAAAACCTATTATTCACATGTTTTGTTTGATCTTTTACCTACTGGAAAAGGACTCTTAATTTATCTCAGTTCCCTAAAGATTTTTAGATTTCAGCATTTCATCAGAGACACTTAGTGCAAAGATTTTTTCTGACCTATATTATTTCTTCACATTGATTTCCTTTGTGTAAAAACTTTAAGATTTTATGGTTGATTGACATCACCTATTTTGTCTTTTATAATCTTCTATCTTGCAGCTAGCTGTGCATTTTTCACCTATACTTTTTCTCTTTGCTTGTGTTTTTAATTTTTTTCTTGTCTTAGTGGTATAGCTAACATTTCAAACACTGTGTTGATGGTGGGGGGAGGGAGCAGAGCAGTTTACTTTCCCCCTGAAATCAATGGAAAAGCTTCTAGTGCTTATTAATTTCAACAATGCTAATTCTTGATTTCAATTGTGTATATATGTCTATATCTACACACATGCATATATATTCTATCATACTAAGGAAAGGACCATTTGTCCTTTGAATTTTAGATTAAAGAAAGGAATATTTTGTTGAAGGCTTTCACCTTGCATCTATTGAAATAGTTATGATTTTTATATTTGTTATTAGTATTATTTATGTTCCTATTTTTTCTCATAATTGAACTATCTTTGAGTTCCTGATATAAATAATACAAAACTAGTGTAATGATTTTAGAGTGGAAAGGTACCTCAGAGGTAACTGAGTCCAACAACCACACTTTATAATTTGGGAAAATCATCCCTAAAGAGGTTAAATGACTTGCCCAGAGTTACACAAGTAGTAGGTGACAGAGCATCATTTCCTTATAAAGAGACATCTATTTTGTTTCTGGTTCTTTGCTACCACAAAAAAGTGCTGGTATATTTTGGTGTCTGTGTTTTGTTTTTTTTTTTGTCTATGATCTTTTTTTTACAATATTATACCTAGAAGTGGAATTTCTGTTTAAAAGGGCATGGACATTTTAGGCAATTTATTTGTCTTGTTCCAAACTACTTTCCCAAATTGCTGTAGTGCAATAAAGCTTTAGTGTGCTGTCTTTCAATAACACCTTCAATACTGACTTTGTCCATCTTTTGTAATTTTTGTCAATATGCTGAGTGTGAAGAGACACCTCAGGGGAGTCTTATATTTGTCTTACTATTAGTAATTTGTAGTATTCTTTCAGATATTTGTTTAAAGTATGCAATTCTTTTGTGATGTATTTCTTGATATCATTGACCACTTTTTTTTAAATTGAGCATAATTTTTTCATCGTAAACACATATTTATATCTGTTAATTGTCTGCAAATCTTGGAAACCAAATGCTTGTTTGAGAAATGATACAGAATTCCTTTCCTCCTTCCATTCACTTGATTCTCTTCTTATCCCAGATGTGTTAATTTTGTTTGTGCAGAAACTTTTCAATTTTATGTAATTAAAATTATCTGTACTATCTTTTGTAATTTCCTTTATCCCTTGTTCGGTTAAGAATAAATCTCTTACCCACAAGTGTTAAGGCTATATTATCTGCTTCTATTCTAATTTTTTATGGTTTGGTTTTTAATATTCATGTCACATATCTATCTTGAATTTATTGGGAAATATAGTATATGTTGTTGCTTTAAGCCTAATTTTTTTGAGATTGTTTTCCAGTTTTCCCAGCAGTTTTTATGAAATAAGAAGGTATTTCCTAAGTAAATCGAGTTTTGAGGAGTATTTAACACTGGTTTATTGTGTTCCATTCTTTATCATTTTCCCATTTCTAGTTGTTGCATGATCTACATTTCTATTTTTTAACCAATATGAAGATATTGTGATGGCTGATTTAGAGCACATTCTAAGGTCTGAGGTAATACTCCTTTTCATTTATACTTTCCCCTCTCCAATAATTAGCTTTCTATGTGGATATTGAATGATAGGTAGGATTTTAATCTCAAAAGGAAGTGACAGTACTACAAAGAAGAAAGGAGGTAGTATGACAGAATGAAAAACAAAGAAGGGAAAGAAGCAATTTTTACTTCCAAGGAGCTTACACTATCAAAGTTGACATAATTTGTTGTCTAGTCATTTTCAGTCATGTCTGACTCTTTGTGACCCCTTTTGGGCTTTTCTTGGCAAAGATTCTGGAGTGGTTTGCTATTTCCTTCTTCTGATCATTTTACAGATGAGGAAACAGAAGCAGATAGGGTTAAATGACTTGCCCAAGAGAACACAATGAGTAAGTACCTGAGGCTAGATTTGAACTCTCATCTTCCTGACTCCAGGCCCAGTGCTCTATCTACTATATCTCTCCAGCTGACACAAATACATGTGTAAATACCTGCAGAATCAATATAAAGAGAGCAAATCAATATGAAGTAGTTAAATGGAATGTGGTGGTGGTTGAGAGGATCAGAAAGGCTTCATGTAGAAGGTGGTACTTGAGCTGCAACTTCAAAGAGGCAGGGGGAGAAGAAGTTTGTTCCGCATTTGGGGAAAATGAAAAATGGAGCGCCATGTGTGAGGAACAGAGAGAAGAAATGTTTGGGGACATTATAGATATGGTGTGTATGTGTATACACATATATGTATGTATACATACATGTGCACACAGACACACACACATATGGAAAGGGAGTATAGAGAGATTGGTTGGGATCAGGTCATAAATGGCCTTAAAGTCTAAACAGTTGGGCTTTCATCTTACAGGCAAAACAGATGCACTGGAATAGATTGAGTTGGATAGTAACATGTCTGTACTTAAGGAAAATCATTTTGGTAGCTGTGGAATATGAATTGGAATGGGAGACATGAGATAGGAAAGCTAATTAGAAGATAATTGCAATAGGCTAGGTGAAAACTGATAAAAGCCACAACTAGGGAGATGACCACGAATGAAAAAAGTTGCATATAAGAAATCTGGAAATGGCAAGATTTGGCAACTTATCTGAAATGTTGGGTGAGGAATTGAGGAAAAACTCTAAGATATAACCCTGAGAGATTGCAGAAATGATGTTTCCTTCAACTGAAATAGGAAAGTTTAGAACAGGGGTGGATTTGCAGGGGAAAACAGTGTGTTCTATTTTGAGTATATTGAGTTTGAAATGTCCCTGGGACATCTGGTTTGCAATGTTCAAGAAGGTGCCATCTGACCAAGATGACAGAATGATCAAGTCAGAACAGCCTAGTTCTAATAGAACTTTCACAGAAGGAATGACAAAAGAGCACCAATTCTAGTAGTAATCAAAGAATTCAAGAGCTTTTAATTTCAGGCCTAGAGAGAAGCAATCAGAATATGTCTTAGATAAAAAAAAGTTTTAAGCTCACTAGCCTCACTCACACCCAAGCTGTAACTAAAGAAAGCATTGGTAGGAACCCAGACCAATACATAGAAGAAATTGACAAGTTCTTCATTTCCCTTCCACAAGTGCAGAAAATATTTCCCTGATGCAAATACCCAATTTAGGAAGTAAAAATGGGGAAGAAAGGGTAAACAAAAAAAAAAGGCACTTATGAGCAAGAGACATTAGGGATCCAGGGTCACCCAAATCACAAAGCCAGAAAAAAAAATTCCATAGTATCCACAAACAAAGTTTCAAAAGAAAACATAGGCCTAGCCTAGAATTTTTGGAAAAGAAATGAACAAGAATTAAAAATTAGATTTGAATTGTCCATATGAAAGCCCTGGGTAGGAGAGCAACATCCTATAAAGCAGCAGAATTTAGCCAGAGAATGAAAGAACAAAGAGAATTATGGCAAAGTGTGTGTGTGTGTGTGTGTGTGTGTGTGTGTGTGTGTGTGTGTGGGAATGAAGAAAAGAGAATTAGCATAGAGGTGGAGCCAGTTCTGTCTTTCTAGAAGTAATTTAGGAAAGAGATTGAGGCTGGGACAGGTTTGAGGTTCAGTCTTAAGAGATTCATCCTTAAAGGGAAAGGAGTCAAAAAGTGAGTAACAGGGGAACAAAAATAATGGAAAGTGAAAGACCAAAATGGCTAATTATCTCAAAAGAAAGAACACAGTTTAAGACCTTGAATATAAGCACATAAACCAAGAGGGAAGATATTAATAACAAAAAGGAAAATCAACTCCAGGACTTCAAAATGAGTCTTAATATCTTTGAAAAAATATTGCCAGACAATGGAAATTGAATCAACATCTGATGAGGCAGAGGTCCCTTGGATAACCAAGAGAATATAGAACAGCAAAGAATGCCCCTCAATTATTCAAGAGAGAAATAAGAATCAGGAAAGTAGAACGTATGGCTTATAGAGCAGAAATGATTGGTAGGATTAGAAAAATGTGAATCTATGATGGCAAAATCCCTCAAAATACATGAAAGAGAGAACAAATGATTAGGAATAAAAATCATATAAGCAAAAGAAAATCTGGAATAAGAGAAGCAGAAAACCCCCCAAAATGGCAAAAGAAAACAACTGCTGTTCATTTAAAATATATTGATCTTAAAGAGAGTGTGTATTGAAATCATGTCTACCAAAGGTTAAAAAAAACAAAACAAAACCTCTCAAATCCCTGAATATAAAATTACAAGAAATAATATGAGGAAATTGCCCAGAAGTTCTGGACACCAAAAACACGATGCCAATTGAAAAAAATCTCAAATCCTCTCCAAAAAATAGCTATGTTGTAAACTCTATATCATGGTGTAATTGCATAATTCCAACTCTAAATAAAAAGTTCTGCAAGAGATCAGGAAAAACATGCTTAAATTAAAATGAAGCAAAATTTAGGTAGCAGAAGACTATTTTTTCATCCACCAGAAACTGTGGAGGACAACAGAATAATGTATACCAAAAGCAAAGGAACTATAATTGAAACCCAAGGTGACATACCATGTAAATCTGAGCACAATCAATAACTTCATGGACTAAACTTCCCAATGTAAATCAATGTTTTGGAGGGTGTTTGTGCGTGTGTGTGTGTGTGTGTGTGTGTGTGTGTGTGTGTGTGTGTGTGTGTAACTAAACTTCAGAACTGGAAGGCACATAAAAAGATAGAAGGGAGGAAGAACACAGAGAAAATATGTGAAATATTCTGATCAAGTACAGTGAAAGAAAATAAAGGGAATATAACTCTTGTAGTCTCTCATTAGGAAGATGGACTACAAGAAAAGAGGTGAATTGATAAGGGGAGGGATTGAAATAGGGGGATAACATGAAGAAATCTGGATTCCATGGTGGGAGGGGCCATCATTGAAAAACACTTCTCTGTGGGGAGATACTCCGCATTGGGAAATAGTCTGCAATAATCTTACAAAAATATACTGAAGTGTTTTTGTCTTTAGAGACGCCACTGCCTCTGAGAGAGGTTTATTCTTCCATGGATAGTATCCTGCCTCAAAAAAAAAAATCAGAATTCATGAAGCCAACCAACATTGAGAAGAGTGGGAGGGCATGGACCCAGAGAGGAGATTTCACATAAAATGGGAAACAAAATGATTATTGGGAGTGCAAGTAGTAGAAAGGAATTATACAGTATAGGACACAGGAAAACTGTGGTAATACTTTCATTCTCTCTCTCTCTCTCTCATAGAAATGATATTTATAAGAATGAAGTACAATAGAAAAAATGAGGAGGTAAGATACACAAGGGAAAACATAGAAACTGATTAGAAGAAATTCCAAATAGGTACCTTACAAGCCTTAATTCCATGGAGAAAATAGATACTTAAGAAGGAATAATTAAATTTAAAGACCATGAATCCAAAGAATAAAAGTTTAGAATAGATACGGAAGATAGCGAATGAAGTTCGAGAAAAGGCCACTGGATTTGGCAATCAGGAGATTATTTGTGACTTTAGAGAGGGCTGTTTCATTTCAGTGATTAGTTTAAATGTGAAAGTACAAAAGATTGAGAAGTGAGGGAGAATAGAGAAAATAGAAGCAATGAACGTAGAAAAAGTTCTAGGAGTTTGTGTGGGAAAAGGAGAATTAGAGGATGATTTAAGTTGATAGTGATGTTTAGTGATATTTTTTTTAAGGATAGAAAAGATGAATATATCTGAAGGTTGTATATAGGGAAAAGTTGAAGATTCAAGTACGTTGATGAATGGGTGAGGGTGATTGGATAGACACTGTCTTGTATAAGATGGTAAAAGTTTGAACCAAAGACAATGAGAGGTTGAGCTTGAGAAGGTGGGCCACTACATTATCAGATTATTAGACAAACTCCCAAGATCAATGAATGATCAGACCTTTACCAACTCAGATTACTTTCATCTCCCATCTCATTTTCCCTTTTATGATTCATTCAAGTCATTCCCAGTTGTGAACATCCAATTCAGGAGAATAGCTTTCCAGAATCTGATCATTACAGGTTTATAAAAAAATAGATCAAATGCACATACAGAAGGGAAAACCTGTATATGTGACTAGGGGCATGGACACTAAACTCATTACCTATGAGCATGAACAGTGTTGATATTGCAGTTCCATTATAGATGAGGTTGGCAACTTGCTTGCAGGAGAGACATGACAATATGCAATGGAAGTGCCTTGGAGAGATGTTGGAACATGTGTAAAAATCGTTCAAATGGCTCCATTTTGCTAAACATGTGTTTAATAGGAACCTCTTGATTGGCTGAGGCTTTGGAAACAAAACTGGTGGTGGTAGTGAACTTCAAATTCTAAGTCCCCAATTCCTGGATGATAACATTTGAGATACTTTGGTCACTATGAACGCAGACTTCAATTTCTTTTTTTTGCCTCAATGCTTGTTCTTTCATTTTGATGAAGAAAGCTGAAGGCTTTAACTTTTTTAATTTCCAAAGCTCAGGAGAATAAAGCCTCTAAAGTCTAAAAATTGAAGAGTTAAGCCCATTCCTGGTTTTGCAGCAAAAGTGGTAGCTAAGGGGTAAGGACTCACCCAGAAGTGATTCTTCATTCAAAATTCAAAATTTTATTATCTGAGTCTACTCTCTCCATGAAATAAGCTGGTATAGAGAAGATAAAGGGAAGAGTGTTTCCTGAAGGTTTGGAAGGGGAAGTGTTTGTTCTTCTACTCTTGACATTTCTTTGAATAAATACCCCTGTGTAAAAACTGATTGATATTCGTTAAATGGAAGTGGGGTTCTAGCCACTGGGGAAAAATGGTGGGGGAATACACTCAGAAGGGGAATTTGAACTGATAGCATTAGTGAAATGACAACCTAAACCCTCAGGTGTACCCCTAGAGCCCAGAAGGGGAGATATGACTTTCTATATTCTGAAAGGATAAAGCCAGAGGATTATTGCTACATGTGATTAATGATCTGACAACTTCATACATTTTCCTATAATCAGAGAACTTCAAATGATACAACTTTTAGGCACCGTGTTATGTTAATCAAATTAACAGAGAGTTAATGGATAAAATTAATTGTGAATAGGGCTGTGAAGTTGCAGGTATACTATTATGCTATTATTTCAGCAATAGAATTGTGGCATATCTTTAGAGGGTAATCTGGAAAGATGCAATAAGAGCTATTAAAACGATCCTACTATATATCTTAGTGATGTCAATAGGACAGTGGAAATTTTTCAAACAGAAAAAAATACTCTTTCTGTACAAAGATATTAATAATGGTCATATAATAACAATAACAGCACAAGACTGGAAACAACCTATTTGTTTAATGATAGAAGAATGTCAGAATTCGTTGTAATGTATCTATGGAATATTACCTCAAATCTATGTCTATAAAATAAAGCAATATGGAAAGATTGAAATGAAATATTGTAGAACGAAGCAATCATAATCAAAACCCTATATACATTAACAACAGAAGCGATTCTATTAAAAATAACAGCTCCAATATTTGACAGAGAAACTGAAGTAAGGTAAAGGGGAAAGAGAGGATGAAAAAAATCCTAATCTAACTTCTTCATTAAAGCTCAGAGGGGATAGCTATCTTTTAGCAAACTAAACAATTAGAAGTTTGTAATTTTGTGTACAACTTTATTTTTTTATTTTGTGTGTTATTTTTGTTTGAAAGGCATTTTGGTGCAGTGGTATTATGGTGTAATGCGGTCAGAAGAATGCTGGATTTGGAGGCAGGGAATTTGAATGTGGTTTCCTGTTCTGCTACTTAATACATTGGGCCAGTCATTTACCTACTTTGTGCCTCTGTTCCCTCAGCTCCGAAGTGAGGGGATTGGATTTGATGGCCTCTAGGGTCCCTTTCTCCTCTCAAACTATGATTTTCTAAGATGTAATGATTCTTATTTCAATATTTCTCTGTAATTACGTGGATACACCCTTTACCTGTGTTGATTGCAAGCCATTCATGCTTATTTATCCTAGCTGATTCTTGTCCTTTTTTTTCTTCCATAGAGAAGTCACCCAATATGCTGGAGGACTTCCCGTGGTTCTTTCAATATTATATGGATTCTTGTTCAGCGCTCTTCAGTCTGTCATGAACAGACCACCTTCCATTACCTAGAATGGATGATGTACTTTACATAATTTCTAATATACAGCTCAGTGTTGGCTATGCACTGTAGTCTCTTGACACCCACCCTGAATCTTTCCTTGCTCATTGGGCCACCCATAATTGTGATTCTTCTGAGATCATGGTGTTCATTTATTTACAGACATATAGTATCACTCAGAAAATATTGCTGTTAAACAGATGGACTTTGGCAGCAGGCAGCAGCTTGGGATCATTGGAAAACCTGCACAATTTCCAGGATGCAATCCAGCTTTATCTCTTTCTCATAATTAATTCTGCACACAGTTTATAGTCCATGTGTAGTGCTTACCAAATTATATGTACTGATGGAGTAACTCAGGAGGTTGCTTGTACAATAGTATATCATGACAAGGACAATATGCATTCTTTATGTATTTTTTTCTTTTAATAGATAACTAGGCTGGTCTCTTTGAGTGAACATGAATTTCATTGAGAAGACATTAAATATTCCATTACTATTGAGATTCTTACTATTCATGATTTTGAAAAAAAAATTAAAAACCAATATATTATTATTTCTTCAACCCTTTACAAAAATTCCTACAAAATAAAGTCTTGAGTTTTGTAGGTACAGTTTATATTTTGAATTGAGAAAAGAGACACTGTGGGAAAATGATAGTGTGTTAGGACTGAAGGAACTCAAATGTCTACCTCCTTCTCCACACCCCCAACCCAAAGCTATAGAAATGTATAGAAAGAACAAAGAGAAAGAAAACTGAATAGAAATAATTCATATACTCCATGTAGTCAGAAAAACTTCAAGATAATCCTGAAGAATTGTGGGTTGGAGAAACATCAAGGCAGGGAGAAGCACTGAACCCAGACAAGAAGACAAAATCACTTAAGTTCCCAGTTAGGGGAATGCAGAGGACACTCATCAGAAACACAGCAGAAGGCAGGACAGACTTCTGTACCCTTGCAGCTCACCAGCCAGGCCAGTTAGCAGCCCCACCCAAGGAATAAAGGGGAGCTGGGCCAGATCAGGGACCAGGTGCAGGCATTACAGAACCAAGACAACCTAGTGATTAGACAGTCCATGCCTAAGTCACAGCAGAAGAGATCACTTAGGAAGCAAAGCCCTTAGGTTGTAATAGGAGACCTGCTATTAGTATGGTCAACAATATCGGATGGGATGAGTCAGGCTTATTGGCAAGGAAGATAGCTAAATCAGCGTCAAACCCTGTGAAATAAAGCAACAGAGCTTAAGCCAAAGTTGAAATTGAGTCACCAAGAAACAGATTGAAAATACAGTAATTCATGCAAAAGGCAAGACTTACTCTTAGACATGGCATGTAGGACTGATCAGGATCATCCTACACATTCAGGAGTATGGAAAACCCCAATCCAGAAACTGTGGCAAGAGATACAAGTAAACAATTAAAAAGTAAAGCTCAAGTAACTAAACTCAGAGGAAGAGATTAGTTCCACCACAACTCCAAATAAAGCCTCAGAGATAAGAATATCCTGGTCACAAAAATTATATGAGTTCCTGAAAAAAAAAATGAAATGAAAGATACAAAACGTAATGTTAAAAGATAACACGGAGGAAAGAATGGAATGGTGAAATAGAAGGTAAGGTTAGATAGGGAGGAAGCCCAGTCAGGGAACTGAACTCACTGAAAATTACAATGGGCTAAACAGAAAGCAATGACTTCATTAGATAGCAAGAAATGTTAAAGCAAAACCAAAATATTGAAGAAACCCAGAAGAAAATTTAATTTGTCAAAAGCAACTGACTTCAAAAATAGATCACAGAAAGATAATCTTAGGATCATCAGAATATCTGAAAATCCTGGTCAAAGGACAAGTGACTTCTCCCACCCCAGACATATGTCCCCTCCTCTGGCTATCTGGATTTGTGACTGGGGTTTGGATAGTGATCAACAGAAGTCACAGATGAGACCTTTTTCTACATCTTCCTCAGCCTCACAATGTCTGTATATTGGGTCTGCAAACTTATCTTTCCCAAGTGTATAGCCAAATGACATTTTAAGCTTTTGGGTGCCAGAATACTCTACATCATGGGCTTTGGCCAGACACTATCCCCAGAGTCCATAGACCCTTCTGCCCTCTTATGCCATCCTTGGCTGAAAAGAAGATACACTGTTGTTTTTTTCTTAGATTTCCCTACCAGGATTCAGTATCATAAGGTTTCTAGATCTGGTTGGATGACTTTCTTGGGGAAGGAACTCATTGTACTTTTTCCTGTTACTCTGTTATCTTGACTCTATCCCAACATTAATCAATTAACTCAATTTTCTTAAATGACATGACAAATACTGTAACAGTAAGCATCCTGAAATACACAGAGGAGTGTGCTATCTTGGATCTGCATTTCTAAAAGGAAAGACACTTTTGAGGCATCAACAATCATTTTAATCAAGCACATGTTGCACTTAGTTCAGGGGAAAAAGTCAGTACCCTGAACTTCAGAGAAAATACAGAGAAGTCCAAATCAACAGACAGCACTCCCAAACTGTCTGATAGTAAGCAATACATACATCACAAATCAACAGACAAATGAAACTGCCTGACCATATGTACATAGTTACCAGAGAGGCAAACATCAACATCTGGCTTTTCAAAGCTAGGGGGTTCCTTAGTGGCTTCCCAGAGTCTCATTTGGCCAAACAAATACTTCTAGTCAGTAAGTCCCAAAGCAAACCCTCATCTCAGAGTTTTATACACGTTTTAGAGCCAGAGGGCATCATGATCCTTGAGAACCAGTGCCTCATTAAGGAAAGGTATTTGGGCCTTCCTACACATCTTCCCAGGCCCATTAATGGGTGGAGAAGATCTTTAATCACATTAAAATAATTAACAATGCAAATACATATATTGTTTCTAGTTAAAGAAACCCTTGTTTCTCTACTTTAGTCCCAGTAAAGACTCTTGGTTAATAAAGGCAAGATTTAATCAGAGGTACTTGATTATACCAAAAGAAAAACAGCAAAAGATCCTACTTTGCTTGCCATCATAAGAAGAAGAGTTACAAAACATTCCTCTTATAAACAGGAAGCACATTCTCCTACCAATACACAAAGGATCTGTGTATTTAAGCACAATAATAATAAGGCACAGTTGTAGATGTCCATGTAACCAAAGGAACTCCCAGCTCTCGAATGCAGAACCCAGATAGCTAGCTATCTCAAGTACCACATGGCCTCAGTGTCTTTTCTCTCTTTCAAACTGGATGGGGTGATGTCTGGGCTGGACTGGACCACTCTGCTGCTAGGCTGGGAAGCTTTGCTGCCAGTCTGAACTAACTAATTACAGGATGCAATGGGCTGTCAATCAATCGGGCTTCCTCAGACAACTGCTCTGCTACTAGTTCATTTAACTGCTGGACTGGGTTGGGCTATACAGGCTTGCTCTTCATTTCCAACTTGAGGCTCAAGTAAAGTGCTCAGCTTATCTTGTACTGTCCTCTTTCAGGCATTTCAGCCTTGGTCATGTGCGTGGAATTTGAAGTTTTTAACCCCCCTGGTAGCAGGCAGCAATTTAGAAAACCATAGTCTCTCTTTCGTTTTCTTTGAAAACCTTTCCTGTTTCAAGGTCAGTTCCCTTCAAATGAAAGAATTCACTCTAACTTAGGAAAACTCCAGACTGTGGTCAATTGCCAATTAATTACCAAAGATCATTGGGATTCAGGTTTCCTTAGCTTTCAAACTCTGTTTCTTCAGTTGGTTTTATCTAAATGAGCCACTGGGAAACAGGGTACTGAGGCAGCTTATGTCCTGGGGATAGAGACCATTATCTTAGTGGCTTACCTGACTTCTCAAACCACCTACTCAAAGCCTCCTATTCCATCTTTCCTTGCTCCTCACAGGAAGGAAGGGAAGGGATTCTCCTGGCTCAGAGTGAATGTCAATAGTAACAGTTTCTCTTCCAAACAACAACGCTGAGAGGCTCCTGCCCCTCCCAGAGTGATTTATCTATTTATTTTTTCTTTTCTATTAAAGGGGCGATGCATCCCCCTGACTACCTTTTAAAGAGGCCTATTCACTGCATAGGCATTATCTCACTTTAAGTGAGTCTCTGAAAAGATTTTAGCCTAAAAGGCCAAGGTCTCTCATTGCATCCTGGGCCATCTCCAGTCATCCCGATGAATATCTGGATCCAGATGGCTCAGGAGGGAAAAGTGAGGCTGGTGACCTTGCACAGCCCTCACTCAAAACAAAGTCAAGAGCAAGTCATGTCATCATTTCTCTGATGTTGAAAAAGAAAGACAAACACAACACAAAGCTCCTCGCAAGCTACAAATCTGCCAAAATCTGAAAGGGGAGTACCCTAAAAAGTATAACTTGCCCTGGTAAGAGCCAGAGTAGGAAAAAGTGGAGACTTTATGAAATATCCCTATGGTCAGACGGTGCCAAATACCACTATGACAAGAAGAGTTGAAAAACTTTTAAGGAACTACAGAAAAGAATATTATTATTAATAATGTAAGTAATATTATTAATGACATTCATGTACTACTTTAAGGTTTTCAAAGAACTTTATTTCAAAAAGACATTGAAAGATAATATCAGTCTTAATACATAGTAGAAAACCTAAATGCTATGTTATCTACCTTTGAAAATGATTATGGTGATGATCAGTAAGTTGTGGTGGAAAATACTGTGCTATAAGAAATGATGAATTCATTGATCTTAGAAGGACATGGGAAGACTTGTGCGAAATGATGAAGGGTGAGGTGAGTGGAACCAAGACAAAATATTGTATGCAGTAACAGCAATATTATTTTAAGAGTAACTTTGAGCAAATAAATCATTTTGACTATTATACATACACAAATTAAAAATAAAGGATACATGAAGAGATGCTATCTGCATTCAGAGAAAGAACTGATAAATAGAGGTAGGTATACAATAATTATATATATAATATATGTATATATATATATATCTGTGTCTAATGGTAGCAGTCTCTTGGGTGGAGAAGGAGGAAAGAAAAAAAATAAATTTACATGACAATTTTGTTGTATATTTAGACGATATGTAGCAGGTTGTACATGGTAGATTTGCAGTTTCATGAGTAATCATCTTTTTGTTGTGCTATGTTATGAAAATGCTTGTTTTGTTCTCTGAATGGAAAATGAAGTATAATAAAAGTAAATAAAAAATAAAGTGTAATAAAAAATGATCATGGTGAAAATTTCTGGTTGCAAATAGTCCAGTACAAGAAAAACTCCAGTTGAATCAAACATGAAAGAGAAAGCTTTCACCATGAATTTTCATACTACTTTCATACCATGAATATGAGTATCAGTACTAGTTACATCAAGGGACGTGACTGGTATTCCAGCTTCTCTTCAAAGTCAGAAAACAAGGTGCCAGCTAAAATCCATAACTATTGCCTCAAATGCTTGATGTGGTATATGAATTACTAGCAAAGCACTTCACCAGCTTATTCTCAGATGTAAGTTTAATCTTATATTTATTGACAGAAGGTTTCACAGATCTACTATCAAAAGATGAGAACACTAGTGATCCTTCCCAAAATAGGCCAATTATGTGTTCATGAACTCTATACAAAGATTTCACATCTTGCATCCCTAAAAGAATCTATAAACACTTCCAAGAAAACAATATATCGAATGAGAAGCAGAAAGTGACAAAAAGTCTCAGCAGCATAAGGAACTACTTACTAATTCGGCAACATTGAACAACTTGTCTGAAAACACCATGACGTTTATACAGCTTTTATTGATGATCACACACCTCAGTTCTGTACTCATGGCTTATTCATGTCCCACAAATATATAAAATAAATGTAAGTATAGTGAGATTGTTCTCTATTTAAAATGCACCACCAACAAAGTAATGTCAAGAACAATTGCTGTAAAACATGGCATCTTTCAGGGAGACAGTTTAGCTCATTACGATTCTGCCTACCCTCACATTTATTATCATATCTCCTATGTAGAAATGAATATAGTTTCCTGGTTAAAGATGGAGTTGTACAAAACATTTTATTAATTATTTGATTTTCATGGATGACATCAAGTTATATGATTCCACTGAAAAATACATTTGACAGCCTCCTTATCTCATGGAATCTTTCCCCAATTTTATAAAAACATTATATGAGCTTGACAAGTATAAAATTCTTTGTGTTAACAAGAAGAAAGGGAGATTGAAGGTTTCGAGCTTGAGGGGAGGACAAATTGAACCAATGGACAAAGAATATTTATAGTATCTTGGGAAAACAAAGAGAATAAAGCAGTCCAGGAAAAAAGTATGATGGTATGTCAAGAGACTTGCTCGAATCCCCAAATTCAACATTCTATTGGATGAACACATTTAAAACAATTAACACCTATACAATTTCAGACTTAATGTGTATTTTTGGAACCATAAAGGACAAAAAATGATTTGTAAAATATCTAAACAGATATACAAACAATACTAACAAAACACAAAGCTCATTACCTTAAGGCAGTTATAGAAAGCTTAACATTTCCTTAGGGAGAAAAAAAAGAGGAATAGGACAAATAAATATATTTAGAACATCATGACAATCAGGATAAAGTTACAGAAATACTTTTGATATCAGAACTGATATCATATCACAGAATAATAGTAAAGTACATACATTTCTATTTGTTGAATGTAACCCTATGTAATGACTAAAATTCAGGAGTGGTATCAAAAGATCCTGCTTAGGTGAGGTCTACAGCAATGGAATGTGATTTTCTTGATCAATTCATATCATTCAAGGACATGATATAAACTGTGTAACACAACACCAACCTTTGAAAGTTTTAACACCTACTTAATACTGCATACCATAATATATTCTGGAGGCTAGCATTATAGAAACTGTCATTCATGAACTAACAGAAGAATGATCTCCATACTTGAAATATACACTTAAAATATCATGGAGAAATTTACAAATGAACCACTCTGAAATTGGGTTATCCAAGAAAAAAACTGTTCTAGTGATCTCTAAAAAAATTTGGACAGTATTTTAATAGATGCTACCATAACCAATATAATCTCCAAGGAAGGTGGAATGATAAGCTGTCAAAATACCTGAACCTTGTGGAAGAATTTAAAATCTTGTAAGAACAGAATGGAGCTTGTATGATTTGTGTTGTCCTATCTCCTACTGGAGTTCTGAAAATGCTTTCAGTTAGCCAACAGAAGATGAAGTTATCTTTCCAAACTTTGATTATAAAAATCAGTCATTTCTTACATGAATTGATGCTGAGTGAAGGGAGCAGAACCAAGAGAACATTGTATACAGTAACAACAACACTGTGTGATGCTCCACTTTGATAGACTTAGCTCTTCTCAGTAATACAATGATCCAAGACAATTTCAAAAGACTTGTGATAGAAAATCATGAGTTTCTACACCAGTGAAGGAGCTATGGAATCTGAATGCAAATTGCAGCATATTATTTTCACTTCTTTGCTTTGTCTTTCTAGAAGTTTTCTCCTTTTGATCCTTCTTACACAATATGACTAACGTGGAAATATGCTTAATATGATAGTATATGTATGACCTATATCAGATTACTTACTGTCTTGGGGAGAGGTGAAGAAAAGGAAGGAGGGAGAAAAGTTTGGAATTCAAAATCTTACAACAAATGCTGAAAGTTATATTTATATGTAACTGGAAAAAATAAAATACTATTATGTGCAAAATATTAAAAAAATCAATCATTTTATTTGCCTTTATCCACGGAAAATTAGATATAAAATAACTATAGTAGTATAGCAACTTGTCTTTGCACCATTTCTATCTGAGCCCTATCAAAAAAGATAAAATCAAAGGATAAGAACTTCTGCAGCAATAACTCTATGTTCAGTGTGACAGAAGGTTAGAGAGCTGACCCTGGAGTCAAGAAGATGTCAGTTCAAGTCCCCTCTCTGACACATACTGGCAGTGTGTCCCTGGGTGAATCACTTAGCTCCTCAGTTCCCCTGGGCAACTCTCGAAAACCATAAATTTCAGAACCACTGCTGGTCTTCATTGATCCAGTTCAGCACCCTCCCTAAGTAAGAGTTCCTCTCACCAGGAAGATGACAAGTTCAGCCGACCCACAGCTCTTCTTTCTATGGCGTATTAAAGATTTCTAAGAGATCTGTCCCAACAGCCCTGTAAGTGTTTTTGATCCTCATTTGATAGATGAGGATCCTTAGGTTCTGAAAGGTTAAGTGACTTTCACGCTATCACACTGTCATTAAGTATCTGAATAGTTGGGAATATTTATCTAAATGAAATAAGACCTGTCTGCATTTGTCAACAAGCGTTTTTTAGCTCAAGTGAGCAAAATCCTTCCTCTCCATTCTAGGCTGTTACTTGGTTTCCCTTTTTGGTTGCTTGTCCCAGGGGCTTTGGTAGGGGTAGACATTGTCATAGCAGCTCAGGTTCTTGCTGCCTACTGCTCTTCCTTCTGTGCTGAACAAAGATCTTGGGGTGATGGTTGTGGGGGGTGCTGTGTGGTATGGTGGAGGCTGGATGTTGGAATCAATTAAAATTTTGACCCACTTAACTACTTGTATGCCCACTTAATTTCTCTGTGCCTCAGTTTCCTAATCTGTAAAAAACTGGAGTGTTTGGATTAGATCATCTCCATGATTCCTTCCAATTCTAAATCTATGATTTCATAAATCTATGACTAATGTTTCATTTCCTTTCTCAGGAAAGGGAAAGGCATAGCTGTCCTGCCTGCTCTCCAGCCATGGATAGTTGGTTCTACAGCTATAAGCATTGCACTATTATTAAGTGTCCTACTTTGTTAATTCCCATGTCCTGGCCAAAGTTGCTCCCCAGGATTACTACTCTTCATGGCCACCTGCAACCCTTCTGGCCTTCCTGGAGGCTTTCCCATGATTAACTACTTTACTATTATGAGAACTCTTGGATCTTTGCTCTAACAGAGTGTTTGGTGGCATGGAAAAAATGTTTGCTGCTGTGTTAAATTGGACACTCTCTGCCCTTTTATCCCCTTCAATTAAGAACTGAAGTGGAGAAGCAGCAGGTTACCCCTTCCCAGGAATGGGAAAGGACAGAATGGGGAGACCTCACCTGCCTTCTTACTAATGGTTCTAGCACTTTAAGTCAATGATCTGCTCTCCCCCCATTGCCATTCCAGAAAACCAGCAGGATGTCTGCAGTCTAGTACCAGCTTTGCCAATAGAGAAATGTAATGCATCCCTAGGCAGGGGGTGAGGGTTAAACTCTGAGTGGTGTTCACACAGCATGTTTAAATAGTGCCAATTGAGAAATGGATTTGTCCTGGAGCTCTGCTAAATTTCCCTTTCTCTTCCAGGTACTGCGGGTGATTGCTTCTGAGTGCACAGCAGTGCCTGGAGTCCCAATGCCAAATATATGTGGTTTTATTTGAGAGTTTAGTGCTACTGGTTTATTCATAGTGAACTGTGCAGTCTGTCTCCTCTATCTGTGTTCTCATAGAAGGGCCACTTGCAGTCATAGATTTATAAATGAATACTTTGAAAATGCAAGGGAGAAGCAAAAAATTTAACCCAGTAGGCAAGGAAAATCAATTGGAAATCATTTGTGTTAAAAGTTACCATAAAAAACATGAGCCATTATTATCCCCAAATCTTAAAGTACACTCACTGGCTCCATGCTGGGTAAAAGATGTTAGCAGAGCTTTTGCTGACACCATCCAATGTCATATACTATGCAAAGAAGACTTGCAGATAGGTTAACACCATACCCTAGTATCCAAGGCCTGGCCATATTTGCCTTCCAAACAACAAATGGAAAAAGCTTCACTCTATCAATAGATAGCAGCATATTTAAACTTGGTATTGAAGAGGTGACTCTGGGATTTCTAAATCTTGGGACTCAGCCAAATAACGACCAATATGTTGAAAAATCAGTTTTTTCATTATCGCTTTGACATATTACTATTTATGTGTGAATGGAAGTGTGACTTTTCACATTGTGAGCATATGTATGTGTGTGAGAGAGTGTTTTGTTTTAAAGTCCACTGAGTTAGCAGCTCTGCCCAGTCAGGGAAAAGTGAGGGGATGCCTCATAACCTCCAAACACAAGACTTTCATTGCTGAGTCATTTGTACCAATGGAACTCCTTGGGATGAAATCCCCAGAAGCTAGTTTGCTGGATACTGGTGGCCCATGGGCATAGTTGGAGCAAAAATATGAGTAGAGGCTCATGGGAAAGGTATAAATGGAGTTAAAATGCAGCTGCCTACATTTTAAACTTTACTTTTGTTTATGAGAATAATTATTGATACTTTTTTTTTGTTTAAAAAATATCCTGATCACTTCCCAATATTCCTTATAGTGTGCACATATTAACAAAAAGCTTGGTACAGTTGAGGCCAACAGAGGATTTATTTGATTCCTCATTTCTGTTGTCCACACTTTTCTATTGAAATAGATAGTGTTGATATTTTTAACTTTCCTTTCATGTAATCTGAGAAGTCCATGGAAAGGCAATTTAATAGACTCAAAGTCCTGAATGACTTGTCCTTCCCTGCCTTGTACTAGTTTTGCTTCTGCCAGGTTGAATGGTGATTTGGAGCATGTCATCACACCAGGACCTCACATTGGAGAGGGACAGCTTCTAGGCTGCCATGTTAATTCTCTATATCTCTCTAGTAGTTGCTGGATTTTCAGAGAAAGTTGAAAATTCATTTAGAAGTAAAATGAAGACTTGTAAGTATCTTTAAGCATCCAAAGATCGTAAAAAGTCAATTTCAGTTTCCTTGTTTACTTTTTCCTATCACTTTTAGCTCCTGGTAAGGAAGAATGGGTATAGGTTTAGAAGCAGAGGGCTGGGTTTGAATTACAGCTCTGCCATTTGCTCCCAGGGTGATGTTGAACAAGTCAATTACCCTCTGTAGGTTTCAGTGTTCTTATCTGCAATAATAAAGGGGTTGAATTAGATCATCACTAAAGTTCCTCACAAGCCTTAAATCCACTCATCCTGTGAAATATTGTTGTTTTTTGTTACTGCTCCATTCATCCCCCCAGGTTGCATACAGATGATCAAAACTTTGTTGTAAACCACTGAAGAAAACCTGAGAGAAAAACAGGTCTTTGGAGATAATTTTAATTAAAAGTAATTAACATATAATAAAAGTAACATTATGTGCTTGAATAACAGAAAGACTGACCAACTAGGAATAGTCAGGAATGACCCTTTGCCCTTCTTGGTGCATTATACAGGGCATGTGTAGATATTATCTGCCTTGCTTCCAACCAAGACAGATATGGAGGCTTGGTGAGACCATGAGTAATTGAATGGCTAGTGCTACATGGTGCTAATGGGTCTTCTGAATCATCGCCGATTCAAAGGAATCAAGGAGTCAGGGTATTAAGCTGAAACCAAGTTGGAATACAAGAACAGTATTATTCTCCTCCCTCAGACTTTTAGTTTTTATTTTCTGGCAGCCAGTGGGGAAAGAAGCAACTGCAAATTACTGGATGGGGGAGGAGCAGTAGCTGCTCTATGTCCTACCTGGCTGCCATGTGTCAATAACTAGAGTTCCTTTTGTGTTTATTCTTCCCTGATCTTGACTGAATGGGTATTTTGAGAAGGGAGTGCCTTGGTGACAAGTGAGACTGGGACATCCATCAAAGCCATCAGAGGTCCCACTGGCACCTGAAGCCCATAGAACAACAGTAGCAGAGTCCAGTGAAGAGATAAAGCAATAGCTAAGTGAGTTACTTTATGAAGCCCATTAGTGGATTGATTCACATGCTGGGACACTAGACTCTTCAAGGAACCAGCCCAGTTGAGCAAGAGAGTGACTTGTCTATTAACAAAGCCTAACCTAAAGTAAGCTTTACGGTGGCATGTCATGAAGAGAAAAAAGGACTCCTAGCTTTAGGAGTCCAGATTTATTTCTCAGCTCCATATATTCCCTATTTGTACACCATATAGGAAACCATTTTGTGATAGCAGGGATCAAAGATGTATACTTCTATTGACATTTGGCTAACTCAGAAAGTCTGACTTCAACTAAACAAAACATGATGGAGATGGTTTTTCCCACCACACAGCTTGTTACTGTACCTCCCTGCCCCCCGCCCCTCCCCCAAAAAAGATCTTTGTTCAGGAGAGGAGGGACTTGGCTTGCTTGAACTAAGAAAGTTCTTATTGACAAATGCAGACAGGAGGTATTTCGTTTAGATAAATATTTCCAACTATCCAGGTTTAGTTAATTCTCTCTCAGCTGAGTGCTGGATTTCATGATACACACACACACACACACACCCCATTGATGTCTTGCACTTTTAATTCTATTGTTTTTAAACAGTTCAAAGAAAAGTACAACAGTTATAACTCTTGAAGAGGATATTTCATTGACTGCTAGAGATGTTGCAGCAGAAGTCGATGCAGGGAAATTAAACATTCCAAAGAATCATTTGGGTCTTCAATGAAACAAATTTGTCCTACTGAAGTACAAAGAAAAGTGTGGTAGATAGTCTTAAATAACACCAACAGCTGACAAGATTCTACTGCCCAAAAGTCCAACAAATCCTCAGTAAACAAAGAATCTACAAAGGGACCTGGTCGCTGTGGGTTTGTCACTTATTGCTCTACATGAATCACTGTCTTCTTAAAAATTAGAATAGTGAGAAGACCACTAAAGGAATGGAAAGCTGCCATATGTTGTTCTGAAGAAAAGACTTTTGCCATGGACATGACAGTACAAAGCCTGGAGTACTGAATATTGGGAAAGGTGAGGAAGGTCGCTGCATAGAAGGATGACTACATGAAACTAAAGTGATAGGTAACGAAAAGATTTTTTGAAATTTAACAAGTTAGTTGGCATAGCATATACAATTTAAAAAAGTCCTTGAAGTAAAGGATAGCATGTAATAAATGCCTGAATGAATCACAGGCTCATAGATCAAGAGCTACAGGGGACCCTACAGACTGTGTGGTCTAACACCCTCTTTAAACAGAAGAGGAAAATAAGACTCAGAGAGATTAAATGATTCACCCAATTCTATATTAGAAAGTGTCAAAGATGAGACCTGAACCCACATCTTCCTGGAACCAGATAAAGTAATGTCTTCAGTTGTAGAACATGCAATATGTGCATGAAATGGATTTTTTTTCCCCATGATATGATGAAAGTGATGAAATACTTTCATTTTCTTTTAAGACTCTACCAACTCAGTAGTCAGAACAATTCCAGGTGATCCTATAAGATCTGGGAATGTTAATTAGAAAATAAAACTTTAACCCCAAAAATTATTTGAGGGGAATTTTAATTCTAAAAGACCTATAGGTTTTATCTTCATTGAGGGAATGATGAACTCTGAGAAATATAGTCATATTATTGATATCTCAACAAAACCAGTATTGTTCTTGAATTATAGAAACTCCCAAATTTAAAGGGGATACTGTACTATTAACTTTCACATCACATGTTGCAAAAGTTTAAGAAATATATCCAAGCAGTGGAGATAAAACATGCTTTAAGTCCTTGTGAACTCACCTTATTTTAAACTTCATGGAAAACCTAAGCATTATGTGTAGGGTAGACTTTAAAAATTAACATTTTCTCAAAGGTATTTAATATTATAAAGGAGTGGTTTCATGATAAAAAATCAAAATGTCAAAATCTTGTGAACTTGATGTCATGATGTAAAACCAATGACTGCAATGAAAGAAAAATACCTTGTAGATCAGAAGTGTTTTAAAGATGTAAAATATTGTAAGGTTTATTGGGTGTAAATATCTTTAATTATTTTCTTTTGTTCCAATTAATTTGCTCACCACTGAATTTGTGGGATGAATTGGCATTATTCACTTTTGAAGTTGATGTTCAACTTCAATTGTACAATTGTATAGGCCAGTATGAAATTAAGTTAATTCCCTCCTAAGATTATTCTTTCCTCCTAAGATATATCTTCCCATGCACATTCTGTCATTCTGTGATGCATTGTAGCAAGGCGTTCTAGATTTCAAACCAGTACACCTCCACCTCCTAGAATAACTAACTTCTGTCAAAGCTGTGCTCAAGCAACATTTGTTACCTGACACCTTTCCTGATGTCTCCAACACTTAATGTTTTTCCACCTAAAATTATCTTGTACTCTGTAATTAATATAAATAGACATTTTAATTTATTTATTTGTATTTATATACTTCTATTCATATTAATCAACCAAAGGACCTGGCAGCTATGGGTTTATCACTCCGTAAGCTGAGACACCAGACTTTTCAAGGAACCAGCCCAGTTGACTACCTTGGCACTGTACTAGGCACTGGGATACAAAGGTAAATGTGAAACATCCTTTGCTCTCAAGGAGCTTATATTCCATTGGAGTAAGCAACATATGCACATGTAATATACTCACACATATATACATATATATATATATATATATACACATCACACACACATGCACATACATATACATACATATCTGTGTCTGTAGATTATGAGTTGCTTGAGGACAGGAATGGTTCCATTTTCATTATTGTACCACTACAGCCTAGCACAAATCCAGATGTATGGAAGGTTGATTGATTATTAAAACTATTTTCACCATTCACTTCTACCCTTTGATGCATTTTAAAAAATGTAGCAGAGCATCATTTGTGGATTCAGATGTATTGAACAAGCATTTTTAAATGGCATATTTTCAATATATCATTAAAGTAAGGTATGATGAGAATATTTCTTAGCATAATAAAGTATGTTAGCTCTGTCTTCTAGTTGTAGGAAATGAGACTTAGAGAAGGGAATGAACTTCGGGTCAATGGTAAAAGAGGTGAAGGCTCCATCTGATGAGGACATATGTGAGGGAGCCTTGAACATGTTTCTCATGTGGCTACTGATTTTCACAACAGCAAAATGCATGATAAATCAAACAACTGATCTTTCACTTAAACTCATTCTGTGGTATGATTCATTCCCAGAGATCTTCTGAGTGGTAATTGTGCTGTTACCAAGAGCAAAGATGTATTGGCCGCTGCCATCTGGGACCTTATATTTTGTCGGGGGTTCCTCTGGCCATGGGCTTCCTGCTGCAGTAGGCTAATAAGGGTTGGAGAGTTCATTGAAACCAGCTTTTCTTGCCTTTTTTGGTAGTACCCAAGTCAAGGCCTACTAGGTATCAGTGTTGACCTACTAGGTCAACAAATGTTTCGTGGAGGTTGAAACCTATCAAACTCTACATATGTCTTGAGTAAACTTTCTTCTCTTTGTTCCACTCTAAAAAGAGCTTCTCGCCAGTCTTTCTTCTTCCTCTTAACCCTGTTGAGCTTTGCTTCTTCTCCTAAAACCCTGCTCTTAACTACTCACCACAGATGTTGGCTGGCATGATAATCGAACTGAGCCATTATGAGCAGTACAAAAAAAAAATGACAAATGCCTGAGCCCAGGAAGGTAACAAGAGGCTGATCAGTAACTCTAGTTATCTTTCCTTCATGTTTATTGCAGTCTGGTGCAGTTATTTCAAAGGACCTGACATTGATCGACAACTTCTATTAAGGCCCATGGGGGCAGCTGGATTGAACAGATACATTAAATAAAGCACTTATTGCTTTTCATTGCCTTTCTGTAAAATATCACTGCTAAATAGCTTCTGCCATCAGATGCAGTTAGGTACATGGTTTTAATTTGAGGGACTGCTTTATAACATAGCACAATTGACACCAGCTTTTGTTTCCCCTACAATAATGATTGTGTACATCCTGCAGAATTGATGGGCTGTCCTCAGAGATCGTGTGTGTTGGGGTGGGGAGGAGGAGATGGATAAGGGTGAGCTGGCTTTGTTATTCTCTCTCTCTTTTATACATGCCAGCTTTGTCAGTTTTGCACAGTACAAGGAGGCATAATATCAAGCTAGACCCCTTATCTCAGGATGTTGTAATGTAGCTGCTGTAAGGCTTCGCCTGGAGACGAGATAAGAGCAACTTTACAAGCCTAGGGGGGAGTAAAGGAGGAAAAGGGGAGGAGGGTCTCCGCATGGCAGGGTGGCTGAATGATGGAGACAACAATGGGAGAGCTGTCAATTGACCATTACAGCTCTTTTTGGTGCCAAGTAAATCTATGCATGCAGAGGGTTACTAACAAGCGTGAAAATAAAAGTCCTGAATGTTCAAATAATAATGATGTATTTGTAGCCAGATTATGCGGCCCAAATGATATTCTTTCTTTATCTCTGGGCTAAACGGTGGGGCAGCTGTGTGTTTTGGCACGATGCACCATCCTCCCTTTTGTGTGCTGCATATTAATCCTTTATTGAAGTAATTAAATGTGTACTTAATGGCAATGAGCTAGCAGAATGAATGTACAATTGAATTAGCAGTTATGATTGGGAGCATGCGACAAGATGAACTAAATGCAATTAGTGTAGGCATTTCTTTTTCCCCGTGAAGCCGGCTACATGACATGACTTAATTAGAGGGTGTTAGATACACTTACTCCCTGATCTGAGCTTGTTCTGTCTGGCTTTTGGTTAGCATTCCAGAGTGGAGACAGCCCACGCTCCCCTCGGCGGAAGACCCTTGGTCTCCCAGCTGCATATTCATGCCAATTCTGCACTGCAGAGGACATCTTGTCTTGCTAGCTTGGAAGAAAGGTCATCTCTGATCCTTTGCAGATGGACTGGATACATTAAAGACATCTCTTTCCTTAAAAGCAGGGACCATTACTCTACCTCCTGCACGTAGCTATGTTGGGTACATAGTAGTTTCTTAAGCAGTAATTGCTGATTGATTAATTTCACTTACCCCCTATCTGATAGCAAAATTTCACACCTGACTAGGGCTGTGTTGGGACCCAAAGAGGTGAGTGTTTGAATTGCATTAAGGTTAGTTTCTAGAGAAGCAGAAAGTTGGCCAATATTGCTATCAAAGTGTAGTGCTTATCTCCTCTTGGTTTTGGTTGCTTTTCTCTAGGTGGACTTGAAACATTCTTTTTCATTCGTTCTGGGGAAGCACATCCCAGCAAATGTTGGATACATATAAGGTATTGATCATTTGAAAGCTCTGAAAAGTTAGGAAGCAACTAGTGTGTTGTATTGTCTTTATGTGGTGGTTTTCCAGTCATTCCCAACAGTTAATGTATCTTTATTTTGATTCATTTATCTTAGACCTCCAACCTGCCTTTTCCCAGTGTCCCCTGGTACACAGTCATTTGATCAATCCCCTAGACTTACAGGCAAGAGAGGAATGCAGGCTAGTAATGATAGAATGACTCACAGCAGAGATCAGGCCTGTGAAACCGTGATGCCATCTGATTCCTAGGAGCAGCTTACGGGCCATCTAATCTAACCCCTTCATTTTATGATGAGTAAACTGAGGCCGAGGGAAGTTAAGTGACTTGCCTATAGCATCATACAGCCAGGCAGTGTCATAGGCAGGATATAGACCCAAATCTTCAGACTTCAAATTCGCTACTCTTCCTTTGTACCAAACTGCCTAATACTCTTTTCAGAATAGCTGTTCTACAAACAACTGGATCTGAACTTGTGAAATCAGTAACTGCTGACCTCTCAGATCTACACTCCAGAAAAGGTTCTGACTCCCTAGTCTTTGGATTTCTGGAGGTGCCTACAAAGGAGAGAGTGGTAGCATAGAGGATATAAATTCCTGAGCAATCCATCCCTTTTCAACTCATAATGGCAAATATAAGAGGGAAGGACAGCATTTGCCATTAAATGGAAGGTAGATGCCCGGAGCATTTATGAAATCTAAAATGTACATTTTGTCTTATTTTCATTTAACCATAATGTGGCATTTTAAGCATAGTCCTGGTCACTGGGGGCTCCTCCCTAGGTTCATTTATACTCGTCTTTCTTTTTCCCAAGGCCATAAATGAAAGCCTTTCAGCCCTAATGACCACAATGACTTTCCTCGATCATGTTATTGCTACTTTGGCACATTTATTGCTTTCACATGCACTAATGGATGAGTTTGGATATGTTAACAATTTATGTATCTTTTGATCCTTAAAAAAAAGAAATAACTGAGCCCCCAGGATTGAGTAGCTTTTAAGGAGTATAAATGAATTTAATGCTTTAGAAAGAGCTTTGGTAAATTATGAACATGACACCTATTACATTAAGCTGCATTAAGCTTTAATACATCTTCATTACTGGCAGGTTGCCCAAACCGCCAAGGTTGAAGAAAGCTGCCTAAAATACTCAAAATGACAGCCACCTATGGCAAGATGAATGGGTCCTTTTTTCAGGTGGCAGAGGGGAGGAGGCCTATTGACTAGGTCCCTCTTCTACACAAAGATATACAGGTAGTATCAGTTGATATTGCCAGAAATGCTTAATGGCCATGCAAGAACTTCTGGTACCTTACAGTGTGGTTCAGTCAGTCTTGTAGATGAGATTGTTGGGAAGACATATGTCAGTTTTCCAACCTTTTAAGCTTTTTGACCATTTAGGGCCAGAAAATCACTTACTCCATGAGTGATGGCCATTTCCTATTGTAAACCCATCTCTCTATACTAGGTAAAAATGCTGAGTGGACATTTTTTAGTGGACTTGGCAGGGGCATCCAAGAAAAGGATGCTGATTGGGCATTTTTTGTGGGTTTGGAAAACCAGTTGAAAGGAATGTGACCATATTAATCACCTGTTCAGCTGAAAAAGAGAACAGATTTTAGTGACTTCAAAAAACAAACTCCATTGACACATATATGACTGTACATGTATGAGAAGTCTTCCTTTTTTATTCTCCAGTTAACCTCTATTAAAATGGAATATAATTATTAAGCTTGACATTAATATAACATTTTAAAGTATTCAAAGTACTTTACAGACATTGTATTATTTGATTCTCATTAGGCAGACAATTATAATTTTATGGATGAGAAAATTGAGGCTTGGTTAAGATGGGACTTGACCTAGAAGTTCAAGTGAGAAGAATTTTGTTTCAAAATGACAATGCAGGCTCATTGGTGGTGGAGGGAGCGGCAATTAAATGACTTGGATTCATTACAATTATGCAGCATGTTTTGTGTTACTGGTTGTTAGGTAGCATTTGGAACTATTAGGTCACTGTTTGAATGAAAACAAGTCTAATGAAACTGGTAGCAATTGTGAATTCAACCAAGTAGGTGAAATGGAAGGAAAACCATCCATTTCAGAAAAAGGGCAATAGATATGAACTCTTCTTCCTTAATGCTTTTTACAACCATCTGGCATAATGTTTTGGGATCTCACTCCAGGCTCTCCAAAGAGTCAAGGGAGGAAGAGATGGTGAAAGGCAAAGGGGTTTCATTTTGGAGGAAAGCCTCAACATTTATTTTCCTTACATTTTAATTATGATGAATACAATATGTGGTTGTAATATATTGATTGTCTCTGTTCTGTGAATGAAGAGGATTGTTAGGGAGAGGAAACTCTCAATGCAAGGGAGCTATAGGTTCCCTTTTAAAAGTCTTGAGCAATAGTGCTGAATTAAATTCAGTGCCAAACCAGCAGGGATCTCAATTCTCATAATTACCCTTGCATGCAAAGTGTCCCAAAAGTCCTATCGCAGTTTTAAACCATTGAAGTTTTAAAAGTGCAGTAAACCCTTTGGGGCGCCTTGCATGCACGCGCACACACACACACAAACATACAGTATATAGTCACATGCATGTAATGTGTGTGAATGAATATATACCTAATATATATTGATATATGTATATATAGGATGCATACATAATTTAGTTTGTTTTACTTGGCTACACATTGTAAGATTATTTTTTTAGGGGCAGCTAGGTAGAATAGTAGATTGAATACGGAGGCTGGAGTCAGGAAGACTTGTCCTCTTGAGGTGAAATCTGGCCTCAGACGCTTATTAATCGTGTGACCCTGAGCAACTCGCTTAACCCTGTTTGCCTCAGTTTCCTCATCTGTAAAATGAGCCGGAGAAGGAAACGGCAAGCCGCTATAGTATCTTTGCCAAGAAAACCCCAAATAGGGACACAAAGTGTTGTATACCACTCAGAAATGACTGAACAACAAAAATTATGTTAATTTGAAAAAATCGTAACTTAAATTTTAAAAAAGATGTAAATTCCCTCCTGAGTTTGAGTCCCACATCATAAGCCACCTACAGTTATTTCAAATTCTATATGTTAAAAAAAACCTCAGAATCTTTCTTTCTAAACCTAGATGTCTTCTAAACTTACTGTTGAGTGCATGTCCAGTTTCCTAGGCTAAAAACCTAGATGCTGACTTGGAATTTTCTTTTCTTTCTTTCTTTTTTTTTTTTGTTTCTGTCACTTCTTTATTTATTTTTTATTTTTTTTAATGTTCTACAATTTTCAATCTCATTTGTTCTATATATGCTATTATTTGAAAAATCCTGTTTTATTCTCTCTCCATAGCAGGTCTTGCATATAATTCTTCTTTCTACTCTCCTAGTCACCACCCTAGTTTAGGTGGAAGCTACCTCTCTTGGAGGTAATTTTAATAACAGTTACCTCATTTAACTCTCAGTCGCATATCTCTTGCCTCTCCAAACCATCTTCCCCTCAGCTGGCAAAATGATTTTTCTAAAACATACTTGATTGATCATGTCACCTCCCTGGTCACCAAACTCCAATGATTTCCTTTTACAATGTTGTTTTTGTTCAGTAATTTTTAGTCTTATGTGACTTTTTGTGACCCCACTTGAGGTTTTCTTGGCAAAGATACTGGAATGGTTTCTCATTTTTCACAGATAAAGAAACTGAGACAAACAGGGTGAAGTGACTTGCCCTGGATCCCAGAGCTAGCAAGTGTCTGAGGCCAGATTTGAATTCAGAATTCTTGTTTCTGACTCCAGGCTTGACACTCTATCTACTTTACCATCTAGCGGCCCCAAAATCCTTTTACTCTAATTCCATGAACAAAATAAACCCATCTGTTTCATATTTAAAGTACATTAATATTCATTACAATCATGTACCATAATTTGTGTAGTCATTTCCCAGTCAATATTCATTTGTTTTCTTTTTGGTGCTTTCTTATCACAAAAAGTACTGGTATAAATATTTTGATTTATATGAAGACTTTTTTTCCCTAATCAAAGGATTCCATGGAATATAAGCATATTTTTGGATCAAAGTTACCTTATCCAAATTTCTTTCCAAAATAGTAATATTAATTCACAACTGTACTAATAATATACTTGTTTACTTACCTTCCCACAACTCCTCCAAAATTGACTGTTATCTTTGCTAATTTGCAGAGTATGAGATGAAATTTCAGTGTTGTCTGGATTTGCATTTCTCTTACTATTAGTCATTTGGAACATTTTTTTTCATGTGATTGTCAATACTTTGCAATTCCTCTTTTGAGGACTGCTTGTTCATATCCTTTGACTCTTTATCTATAGTGAAATGATTATTGAATAATTATCTATATATATATGCTTACATATGTATATTTATAATATATTTCTGTAATATGATAAGATTTTATTTGAATTTTGAGTTCCTATTCATTAATTATAATTTTCAATAGTTCTGCTATGTTTTATCCTTCATTGGTATGAATATTAATATTATATTTGTCTCATAAAAGGGTTCTGGTAGGGTATTTCTCACTTTTTGAGCACAATTTATATATGACCAATTTTTCTTTAAAAGTTTAATAAACATCTCCTATTAATCCATTTTTGTCTTCTTTGGTTTCCAACATATAGATTATAATCTCTGCCTTAACTGTGTTACTAGAATCCCACTGGAAATATGATTATTATCATTCTATACATAAGAAATCTTATGAGTCTCAAAGAGCATTAAATGACCCATGGTCACATGAAGAGTTGGAGGACAGATTTGAATTCAATATTTCTCTCACCAGTTTGACCTTATTTTGATGTTGGTCTATACCTAATTTCTGTCATATTGTTTTCCAGTTTTCCCAGCAGGTTTTCTAAAATAGTGAGTTTTGACCCAAAATCTGGAGTCTTTGAGTTTTACAAACAGTAGGTTACTACAGTCATTTACTAGTGTTTCTTGTGTCCCTGATCTATTCCACTGATCCACTATCTATTTCTTAGCCAATACTGTATTGTTAAATAATTATTGCTTCATTATACAGTCTGAGATCTGGTATGGCTAGGCAACCTTCCTTCACATTTGTTTTCATGAATTTCCTTGATGTTCTTGATTTTTTGCTCTTTCAGATGATTTTTCTGTTTTTTTTCTAGCTCTAAAAATAATTTTTGATAGTTTTATTGTCATGACACTGATTAATAAATTAATTTAGTTAGAAATGTCATTTTGATGATACTGACTCAGTCTACCCATAAGCAGTTAATACTTTTCCAGTTGTTTAAATCTGACTTTATTAATGTGAAAATTGTTTTGTAATTGTTCATATAGTTCCTGGATTTATACTGGCAGGTATTTCATATTGTTTACAGTCATTTTAAAAGAAATTTCTCCATATTTTGCTGCTAGCCTTTATTGATAATATATGGAAATGCTGATGATGTACACAGGTTCATTTTCTATTCCATAACTTTGCTAACGTTATTAATTATTTCAACTAGTTTTTTGGTTGATTCTTTAAGTATGCCATCATATCATCTGCTAAGAGGTATAGTTTTGTTTCCTCATAGCTATTCTAATTCCTTCAATTTCTTGTTCCTTTTTTATTGTTATAGTTAACCTTTTTGGTATAATATTGAATAATAATCATAATATGCATCCTTACTTCACCCAAATATTATTGGGAAGGCTTCTAGCTTATTCTCATCACAAATAATTGCTTGCTGATAGTTTCAGATAGGTACTACTTATCATTAAAAAAGCTCTATTTATTTCTGTACTCTCTGGTGTTTTTTTTAAAATAAGAACAGTTATTGTATTTTGTCAAAAGCTTTTTCTTCACTTATTGAGATAATCATATGATTTCTATTGATTTTGCTATCGATGTGGTTAATTATGCAAATACTTTTCCACAACCTGCCCTTCATTCTTGGTAGAAATAACATTTATTCATAGTGTATGATCCTTGTGTAATATTGCTGTCATCTCCTTGCTAGCATTTTATTGAAATTCTTGCATCAATATTTATTAGAGAAATTGGTCTATATAGTTTTCTTTGTCTGTTTAGACTCTTCCTGGTTTAGGTATCAGACCAATATTTATGTCATAAAAGGAATGTGGTAGAACTCCTACTTTGTCTATTCAAAAAAATTGTTCATATAGTGTTGGAATTCATTGTTCTTTAAATGTTTGGTTGAATTCAGTTATGAATCCATCTGGCTCTGGGAATTTTTTTTCTTGTAGAATTCATTGATGGTTTGTCCAATTTCTTTTTTCTAAGATGGAGTTATTTAAATAATCTATTTCCTCTTTTGTTAGTCTGGGCAATTTATATTTTTGTGAATATTCATCCATTTCACTTAGATTGTCAGATTTATTGTCATATAAGTAGGCAAAATAGCTCCTAGTTTTTGCTTGTATTTCCTCTTCATTGGTGGTGAATTCATTCTTTTCATTTTTGACACTGTCAATTTGTTTTTCTTCTTTCTTTTTTAAAATCAGATTAACTTAAGGCCTATCTATTTTATTATTATTTTTTTCATAAAACTAGCTCCTAGTTTTATTAGTTCAATGGTTTTCTTACTTTCATTTTTATTAATCTCTCTTTTGATCTTCAGGATTTCTGATTAGTGTTTAGCTGGGGATTTTAATTTGTTCTTTACCGAGCTTATTTTAGTTGCATGCCCAATTCATTGATCTGCTCTTTTTCTATTATATTGATATAGGTATTTAGGGATGTACATTTTGCCCAAGTACTGTAGTCACTGCATACCATAAATTTTGGTACGTTGTCTCATTGTTATCATTCTCTTTAATTAAATTATTGATTATTTGTATGACTTGTTCTTTGATGAATTCATTCTTTAGGGTTAGATTATTTAATTCTTAATTAATTTTTAATCTATCTATTCATGGACCTTTATTTAATGTAATTTTAAATTCCATCATGTTCTGAGAAAGGATGTATTTAATATTTCTGCCTTTCTGCATGTGCTTGTGAGATTTTAATGCCCTAATACATGTTCAAGTTTTGTTTAGGTACCATGGTACTACTGAGACTAGGATATATTCCTTTCTATCTCCATTCAGTTTTCTCCAGAAGTCTATCCACCTCCTTAACTTCTTTCTTGTTTATTTGGTGGTTCAATTTATCTTGTTCTGAAAGGGGAAAGTTGAGGTCCCACACTATTACAGTTTTACAATTTTATCTTGTAACTTTTAATTTCTTTAAAAATGTGGACACTATATCATCTGATGCATATATATTTAATACAAATATTGCTTATTTATGGTACCTTTTAGCAAGATATAATTTCATTATCTCTTTTAATTAGATTTGTTTCTGCTTTTGCTTTTTTTTTTTGAAATCATGATTGCTTCCTCTGCTTTTTTTCTTTCACTTCAACTGAGGCATAATAGATTCTGCTCTAGTCCCTTACCTTTACTCTGTGTCTTTCTGTGCTTCAAATGTGTTTCTTGTGAACAACTTATTTTAGGATTCTGATTTTTAATCCATTCTGCTTATCTACTTCTATTTTATGTATGACTTTATCTCATTCACATTCATTGTTGTAATTATTACCTTTGTATTTTGCTCCATCCTATCTTTCTGCTATTTGTCCTCCCCAACCTGTCTTTTCACCCCTTTTCTCCTCACCAGTTTTTCCCCCTCTAATTACTGCCTCTCTCAATTTGCCATCCTTTCTATTAGTTTTACCTATCTTTTCTTGTCCCCCTCCCCTCTGACTTCTTTATAGAATGACATAGATTTCTATAGACAACTGAGTATGCATGTTGTTCCCTCTTTGAGGCAATTCTGATGAGAGTAAATTCATGTAGTGCCCTCCCTTCCCATTATTCCCTCCACTCTAATAGGTCTTTCACACCTCTTAATGTGAGACAATTTATTTCATTCTATCTCTCTCTTCCCTGTTCTTTCAGTACAAACCTCTTTCTTACCCCTTAATTTTATTTTTTATATCATCCAATCAAAGTCGACTTATTCCTATCCCTCTGTCTATGTATATTCCTTCTAATTGCCCTAATAGTGATACAATTCTTAAGAGTTACAAATATCATCTTCCCCTACAGGGATTTAAATAGTTCAACCTTATTGAATATGTTTTCTCTTTCAGGCTAGACCATCAGGGAGACTCCTGGTATACCCAGACCTCTGAGACTCTTATCCAAGAGCCACTACATTGGAATGCTTAAGAAATATTACTTTAAAATTAGAAGATGCTGGAGGCACTCAGATGTGCCACATATGCACCTCTCTCACCCCATGAAAACCTGTTGATAAGGCAAATGGGAAAGATGTGTTAGTTGCTCACTAGAAGTTTTGTCATATTATACATACAGTTTTTATTCTAACCACTAACTAGGTAGTATGCCCTTTATGGACAACCAGAGTATATGTATTTAAATTTTTTTAAAATTTCTATTTCCCTGTTTTTAAAATGCTTTTCTTGAGTCTTGTAGTTGGAAATCAAATTTTCTGTTCAGCTGTGGTTTTTAATCAGAAATTCTTGGAAGTCCTCCATTTTATTAAATATCCATTTTTTTCTCCTGAAGGATTATACTTAGTTTCACTGGGTAGGTGATTCCTGGTAGTAATCTTAGCTCCTTTGCTTTCTGGATTATCAGATTCTATCCCCCATTCAGACCTTTAATATAGAAATTTCTACATCATGTATGATCCTGACTATGGCTCCATGATATTTAAATTGTTTCTTTCTGGATGCTTATTTCTCTTTGACTTGCAATTTCTGAAATTTTGCTATGATATTCCTGGGAGTTTTCATTTTGGGAGATTGGTGGATTCTTTCCATTTCTATTTTATTCGGTGGTTCTAGAACTCAGGGCAGTATTTCTTGACAATTTCTTGAAATATGATGTCTGGAATCTTTTTTTTTAATCATGGCTTTCAGGTAGACTAGTAATTCATAAATTATTTCTCCTGGACCTATTTTCCAGGTCAGTTATTTTCCCAATGCGATATTTCACTTTTTGTCCTATTTTCTGCTTTTTTGATTTTCTTTGATTGATTCTCAATGTTTGTGCATTCATTAGCTCCTACCTGACCAATTCTAATTTTTAAGGAATCATTTTCTTCAGTTGGCTTTTATTCATCTTTTCCATTTGGCCTATTCTATTTTTAAGGAGTTGTTTTATTCAATGACTTTTTAATAGATCTTTTTCTATTTGTTTGTGCTTTCTTTATCAAGTTGTTGACTTTTTTCATGGCTCATTTGTATAGCTATCATTCCCCTCAAATTTTTCTTCTATCTCTCTTACTTAATTTTTAAAATCTTTCTGAGCTCTTTCAGGAGTTTTCTTTTGGAGGTGGCATGAGACTACTTCACATTTTTATTTGAGACTTCACATGTGGACATTTTGACATTGTCTTTTCAGTTTGTGTTTTGGTCTTCCCTGTCACCACAGTAACTTTTTATGGTCAGGTTCTTTTTTGTTGTTATTTTTTTATTTGCTCATCTTCCCACTACTTCATGAATTTTAAAATTTACCTCTGCTCCTGTGAAAGGGGATCATTGCTTCAACCTCCTTGTAGTGGAGACCAGGGCCCTGGCCCCTGGCCTGCTATGCCAAGGCCACTGGGCCTGGCCACTCATTTTCTGTGCTGGGGAATAAAGGCACCATAAATTACCTTCCATGATCCTGCAGAGCTTCTAAACCTTGTTCAATGACATATACTAGGGCTAAAGATCTGTTACTCTTTTGCTTGGATGCTGCCTGTACTGGGCTTCACTCCCCTTTTACCTGGGACAGACCTAAGGAATGAAGTTTTGTATCAGGCATAGGTCATGAATTCAGCAGGAACATGGCAGAGATGTGGCAGGAAAGTGCCCATATGTGCTCTATGAGCACATCAGAATTGCAGTAGCTTAATGGAAATGTGAGAAGTGCAAATTTAGAGGGATCTCCTCTCCAAACCTTCCTATGGACTATTTGTTCCTGATCTGTAGTAGAGCCTTCTGAGCTTGTTTTGGTCTGATCAGCCACAGTCCTATAAATGTACCATGACCTCAACATAACGACGTCATTTTGGTCCTCTTTGAGAATGAAAGACAACAGCCTCAAGGCCTCCCAGTGAGGCCCCTACCAGCATCAGCAAAGTCAATAGAGCAGCCCTTGGAATTTATCAGATAGGAGGCCTATAAGATGAATATTATATAGTGATGAAGGAAGAAGTAGATATCTCTTGAATTGCACTTTCATCTGAATGAAATAAAAGAAAATTGGACCCAACCACAGGAACAAATACACCCAAATTGATTTCTGCATATTATTATGTTATACAATAGAGTTTAAGGAAGAGGCCAGGGAGAAGAGAAGGGCAGAGAAGGGCAAGAGAGGGAGTACAGAATAGGTAAGGGAGTAGTCATCAATAAAAGCAACTCAAATATTAAAAAGAAGAACAGAAGGAGAATTAAAAGGAAAGTAAGAAAGAGTAAAAACTTGGGATCTTGCATGGGGCAACATATGATATAATAAGAACTGCACCAAAGAGGACAACCTATTATACTTTTAAGATCACAAATGTCACACAAATTCCCTCTTTTGTATTATCTTTTTATGCATAAGGAGGGGAGTGGGAGAAAAGGAAGGAAAATTACAAGATAAAGAAGTATGCATTTAATAGTTATAACCTGAATGTGAATAGGAACAACTCATTGATAAAATATAAGAATACAGGAGAACAAGTTAGAAAACAAGACAATAATCCACTTATTTACAGGAAATATACTTGAAATACAAAGATTCACACAATGTTACAATAAGGATCTGGAGCAAAATCTATTATACTTAAGCTTAAAATGAACTGGAAAAAGCAGGTGTAGTAATAATGATTTCAAATAAGGTATAAAATATTGATGTGATTAAAAAGAGATAAGCAAGGAAATAACATTATGCTTAAATGCACCATAGGTAATTAATACTTAATTCACATGCACAAAATATCTTGCTAAGTACTTAAAGAAAAAGTTAATCAAGTTGGAGAAAGATATAGTAAAACTGTAAAGATGAGGATTATTAAAGATTTAAACAAAACAAACTAAAAGATAAAAAAGAAGCAAGTTAAAGACTTTAATAAACCTCCAGAAAAATCATAGATGATAGGTCTCTAGAGATTATTGAATGGGGCATGGAAAAAGATTTTTCCACATTTCTCTGTATCTTTGCAAAAGTCAACAACATATGGAGACATAAAAACCTCTTAAAATGTAGAAACAAATCATTTACTGAAAATAATACAGTAAAATGTATTCAATAAATATTACCTAAAGAAAGAAGGAAAATGTAGTTGGAGATTAAATAACTTAATTCTAAAGATGTGTTGGATCAAAGAACAAATTAAAGAAACCATAGAAAATTTATTAAAAATTTATATGAAAATCCTATCACAACAAACCAAAACTTTTATGCAATAGTTATGAGGGGGAAATGAAAATCTCTTAGAGCTTTCATTAACAAAAGAAAGAACAAATAAGTAAATTGAGCATGAACTTAAAAAAACTCCAACGAATAAAAAATAATGAACATAGAAAAAATCATAACAATTAAAAAAGAGACTAACAGATTTAAAAGTTAACTGACCATTCGTTTCATAAAATACCTAGGAGCTTTAAAACTAGTAAAGGAGAAAATGGTTAACTTGATTGAAAAAGTCAACTGTGTACATCGAAAAGGAAAAAAAAGACTGCACAAAATTAGAGCGGTAATAAAAAAAATATTAGAAATTATTTTGCCAAATTATATTCTAGGGAAACTGATAGAGGAAATTGATGAATACTTGAAAAAATATGAAATGCCCAGAATAACACAAGAAGACTAATTAGACAATATAGAAAAAGGAAATTTAACAGTTTATAAATGAATTCCCAAAAGAGAACAACAACTACAACACAAAACATGGACTAAATGAATTTAGCAATGAATTCTAACAATTATTTAAAGAACAATTAATTGCACCACTACATAAACTATTTTTGATAATAAGAAAAGAAATCACCCTTCAAAGATCTTTCTTTCATACAAATATGATCTTTATATGTAACCCAGGAAAATATAATTCAGAAAAAGAAAACTATTGAGCAATATTCTTAGTGAATATTGATACAAAAATTTTCAATAAAATATTAATTAGTAGGTTGCAACATACTAAAATAAATATACGTTATGACCAGGTTGGGTTTATGCCAATAGTGCCTGGTTAGTTCAATATATGGAAAAGTAGGAACATTATAAACCATGCTGCTAATATAAATGAGAAAAGTCCTGTAAGTATAATTAATTTTTGTTTTTATTTTTGAAATTTTATCCATTTTCTTCTGAATTTATGAAGTAGAACAAGCATTCCAATAACATAATGGAAGAGAAAAAAAGGGATTGCATATTAAACTGCAAATCTATTATGTAAACTTTCAATTTCTTTTAAATATGTAATAAAGTTATCATATACATTTCCCCCTCTTTTCCTCTCCCCCAACCCTAGAGATGGCTACCATTAGACACAAATTGTGTGTGTGTGTGTGTGTGTGTCTGTATGTGAAATCATTCTATCCCTACTTCTATTCATCTATTCTCATCTTCTTTTGTAATTAATTTGGGTACTTATAACAGTCAAAATGACTCAGTCACTCAAAATTGTTCTTAAAACTATATTGCTGATGTGGAGCGAAGATGATAGAGTAAGAACAGCTATTCACCTAACTCTTACACAAACTCCTTCAACCACCCCTAAAAAGAGAATATAACCAAATTTTGGAGGTGTGGAATCCAATAAGAGACAAACTGTGGCAGATTCACAGTCCAGGACAGACTGAAAAGTCACGGGAAGGACCTGTTCTGTGGGGGTGGAAGAGCCCACAACATATAGCACAGAGCTTCCCACAGCAGCATGACTGAGCCAGGAAAGCCCCAAGGTGGCCTGAGGCAATGGCAGCACAGCAGAAAGGCAGAGCAGCAGCCCAGGGTGGGAGACTAGCAGAGCCAAGTGAAGTGACAGCTGCTGAGCCCCAGGAATCAGCAGCAGCTGCTTCTAAGACTATTAAACAGATTAAACGTCTGTAAGTCACCTACTTGAACCTCTGGGAGCCAAAATGGTGGAGTGATTGGTAAATGCTGGCTACACCCCCTTGTTGAGCTTGAAAAAAACATAATGTTTCCCCAGAAAAATCCTGGAATACTGGGATCAGCAGAAGGGGAAAACAATCTCATAGGATGTGAGGCTAGGAAAATTGCTAAGGAATATTCCTCTTACTGTGGTGGAGGTGAACCAGAAGAGAGGAGCCTCAGGGGGTGGAGCCCACAATCACCAACACCAGGAGCCCAGGCTTGCCTCAGGGAAAATGGGAAGACAACAGAGCTGCTGGATCACCAACCTCTGAGCTTGCCTTCACTCCAGCTCAGCTGAGGAGATTTTCTCTGACCAGATGACCACTCTCCCACATTTAACAAGCTAGCTTCAGGGCTAATCCAGGGAAATACAAAACAAAAAGAAAAAGACACCTACCCTTTGCTTTCTCACATAAGCCAGTTCGAAACCAGGTTCTCTAGCTTCTAACTGAAAGAACCAGAGACCACACTACCCAAAGAGTCATCATCATGAGTAAGAAGAATCAAAGTAAGAAGGAAAAAGCCATAGAATCTTTCTATGGGGACAAGGACCAAAACACAAATACCAAAGAGGTCAGTATTCAGACCGTACTCCCATCTGAAACTTCAGAAGGGACTGTGAACTGCTCCCGTGCTTCCAGGAATTTGATAAAAATTAGAGTTGGGCAAGTAGAAACTAATGACTCTATGAGACATCAAGAATCAGTCAAACAAAATCTAAAGAATGAAAAGATAGAAGAAAATGTAAAATATCTAATTGGAAAAAAAAAAAACTGAGCTGGAAAATAGATCCAGGAGAGGAAATTTAAGAGTTATTGACGTGCCAGAAAGCCACAATGAAAGAAAGAGTCTGGACCATATCTTCCAAGAAATCATCAAGGAAAACTGCCCAGAAGTGCTAGATCAAGAGGGCAAAATAATCATTGAAAGAGTCCACCATTCACTGCTTGGAAGGGATCCCAAACTAAAAACACCAAAAAATATTGTTGCCAAATTCCAGAAAGACAAGTGAAGAAGAAAATACTATAGAAAGCCAGAAAGAAACCATCCAAATATCGAGGAGCTACAGTCAGGATCACACAGGATCTTGCAGCTTATACATTAAAAGATTGGAGGAATTGGAATATGATATTCCATAAGGCAAAGGAGCTGGGACTATAACCAAGGATCAATTACCCAGAAAAGTTCCACATAACATTTCAGGTAAGGAGATGGACATTCAGTGAAATAAGGGATGTCCAGATGTGCCTGATAAAAAGACCAGAACTCAATAGAAAATTCAGTCTTCAAATACAAGTCTCAAGAGAGGCATAAAAAGGTAAACATGGGAATAGAAAAACTTGTTACTCAATTTGGGCAAACTGTTTACCTTCTTATAAGGGAAGATGATACTTGTTAATTTTGGGAATTGTACATCTATTATTAAATATGAAAGGGATATACATAGATAGAGGGAATAGGTATAAAATAAGTGATGAGATGATAAAAATGTGATTTAAGCTTGCTAAGGGATTGTAACAGAAGATGTGAAAAGGAAGAAGCAGAAAATGGTAAATTACGTCCCAGGAAGAAGTACAAAATTATATTACAGTAGAGGGAAAGAGGGGAGGGAGATGAGCATTGTTTGAGAGGTACTATTATCTGATTTGGTGAATTGGGAACAATAAACTTAATTAAGTACATAAATCTCACTAGCTCTATAGGCAGTAGGAGAGGAAGGGGGAAGAAAAGGGAGGGGAAACTAAAAGGGAGGGAAGAAGCAGTAAGGGCAAAGGGGAATAAAAGGGAGGGGGGCTAAAAGAAGGAAGGGAAGGCTGCAGGAGGTGGTGGTGAAAAGTGAAAACTATTGAGGAGGGGAAGGGAGACTGGTGAACTAAAAGCACAAAAAGTGGGAAAGAGGATGGAGAGAAATACACAGATTGTAATAATACTTGTGAATGTGAATGGAATGAACTCTCCTATAAAACAGAGATGGGTAGCAGAATGCATTAAATGCCACAATCCAACAATATGTTGTTTATAAGAAACACATTTGAAATGGGGAGATACACACAGGGTAAAGGTAAAAGATTAGAGCAGAATATATTGTGCTTCATCTGATATAAGAAAAGCAGAGGTAGCAATCCTAATCTCAGACAAAGCAAAAGCAGAAATAGATCTAATCAAAAGAGATAAGGAAGGAAATCTGCTAAAAGGCACCACAGACAAAGAAGCAATATCATTGCTAAACATGTATGCTCCAAGTAGTATAGCATCCAGATTCTTAGAGGAGATGTTGGGGGAGTTGCAAGAAGAAATAGACAGCAAAACTAAACTCTTGGGGGACCTCAACGTCCCTCTCTCTGAACTTGATAAATCTAACCTTAAAATAAACAAGAAAAGAATTAAGGAGATGAATAAAACTCTGGATAAGGTAGATATGATAGATCTCTGGAGAAAATTGAATGGGGATAGAAAGGAATATATCTTTTTCTCAGTGGTACATGGCACATGTACAAAAACTGGCCATGTACTAGACCATTAAAAACCTCACAATCCAGTGTGGAAAGGCAAGGATATAATGCAATATCTTCTCAAATCATAATGCAATGAAATTATATGTAATAAAAGGTCATGGGATGACAAACCAAAAATTAATTGGAAACTAAATAATCTAATCCTAAAGAAGGAGTGGGTTAAACAACAAAATCATAGAAACAATCAACAACTTCATTTGAGAGAATGACAATAATGAGACAACCTAACAATTCTTATGGGATACTGCAAAAGCAGTTCTTAGGGGAAGCTTTATATCTTCAAATGACTACATGAATAAAATAGAAAAAGAGTAGATCAATAAATTGGGCATGCAACTGAAAAATCTTGAAAAAGAAAAAAATTTAAAATCTCCAAGTAAATTCCAAATTAGAAATACTGAAAACCAAAGGAGAGATTAATAAAATTGAAATTAAGAAAATTATTGAACTAATAATAGTTGATTTTATGAAAAAACTAACAAAATTGATAAACCTTTGGTCAATTTGATTTAAAAAAAGAAGAAAACCAAATTCCTAATATCAAAAGGGGTGAACTCACATCCAGTGAGGAAGAAATTAAAACAATAATTAGAAATTACTTTGCCCAACTTTATCCCCATAAATTTGACAATATAAATGAGATGGATGATTATTTTAAAAAATATAAATTGCCCAGATTAACAGAAGAGGAAGTTGAATACTTAAACAATCCCACCTCAGAAAAAGAAATTGGACAAGCCATGAATGTGCTCCCTAGGAAAATATCTCCTGGGCTGGATAGATTTACAAGTGAATTCTATCAAACATTTAAAGAATAGTTAATTCCAATACTTTATAAACTATTTGGGAAAATTAGGGAAGAAGGAGTCCTTCCAAATTCTTTTTATGATACAAATATGGTTTTGATAACTAAACCAGGAAAAGCCAAAACAGAGAAAGAAAATTACAGACCAATTTCTCTAATGAATATAGATGCAAAATTTTTAAATAAGATTGTAGCAAAAGAATATAGCAACTTATCACGAGAATAATACATTATGGTCAGATATGATTCATACCAGGAATGCAGGCCTGGTTCAATGTTAGAAAAACTATTAGCATTATTGATCAAATCGACAACAAAACTAATGGAAGCCACACGATTATCTCAATAGAGACAGAAAAAGCTTTTGACAAAATACAACACCCATTCCTGTTAAAAACACTGGAGAGCATAGGAATAAAGGAAACTTTCTATAAAACAATAAGCAGTATCTACCTAAAACCTTCAGCAAGCACTATATGCAATGAAGATAAGCTAGATGCATTTCCAATAAGTTCAGGGGGTGAAACAAGGATGTCCATTATCACTACTATTACTCAGTGTGTTACTAGAAATGTTAGCTGTAGCAATTAGAAAACATAAAGAAACTGAAGGAATTAGAATAGGCGAAGAAGAAACTAAGTTCTCACTTTTTGCAGATGATATGATGATGTACTTAGAGAATCCCAGAGATTCAAGTAAAAAAACTACTTGAAATAATAAACAACTTTGGCAAAGCTACGGGTTACAAAATAAACCCACACAAATCTTCTGCATTTCTATATATATATATTAGTAACAAAGCAAGAGATAGAAAGAGAAATCCCATTTAAAGCTAGGGTAGGACACTATAAAATACTTAGGAATTTACCTGCCAAAACAAATCCAGGAACTATATGAACACAACTACAAGACGCCTTTCACACAAATAAAGTCATATCTAAGTAAGTGGAAAAACATCAATTACTTGTGTGTACGCTGAGTCAATAGAATAAAAATGACAATTCTACCTAAATTAATTTACTTATTTTGTGCCATACCAATCAAATTATCAAATAATTGTATTCTAGAACTGGAAAAAATAATATCAAAATTCATCTGGAAGAATGAAGTGTCCAGAATATCAAGGGGACTAGTGAAAAGAAATGCTAGGGAAGGTGGTCTAATGCTACCAGATCTCAAATTGTATTACAAAGCAGTAATTATCAAAACCACTTGGTACTGACTAAGAAACAGAAACGTAGACCATAGGTTAGGTACTCAAGACAAAGCAGGCAATGAATATCACAATCTACTGTTTGATAAACCCAAGGACCCCAGCTTCTGGGATAAGAACTCACTGTTCGACAAAAATTACTGGGAAAATTGAATAACAGTGTGGTGGAAAACTAGGCAGAGACCAGTGCCTGACACCATACACAAGAATAAAGTCCAAATGGGTACATGATCTAGGTATAAAGATTAATACTATGGAAAAAGTTGGTGGAGGAAGGAATAGTATATTTATCAGAAGGGAAGAATTTTTGACTAAAGAAGAGATAGAAAGCATTACAAAGTGCAAGATAGATAATTTCGATTACATTAAACTGAAAAGTTTTTTGTGTAACCAACCCCAATGCCTCCAAGATTTGGAGGGATGCAGAAAACTGGGAAAAAATTTTTGCAACTAGTGTCTGAGATAGAGACCTCATTTCTAAAATATATAGAGAACTGAGTCAAATATAGAAGAACACAAGTCATTTCCCAACTGATAAATGGTCAAGGGATGATATGAACACTCAATTTTCAGAGGAAGAAATTAGGAATATCTTTAGTCATATAAAAAATGCTCTAAATCACTATTGATTAGAGAGATACAAATCAAAACAACTCTGAGATACCACATCACACCTATCAGATTGGCTAACATGACAGAACAGGAAGATGATAAATGTTGGAGAGGATGTGGGAGAGTTGAAACACTAATTCATTGTTGGTGGAGCTGCGAGCCGATCCAACCATTCTGGAAAGCAATTAGGAACTAAGCCCAAAGGTCTACAAAAATGTGCATACCCTTTGACCCAGCAACATCACTTCTAAGACTGTATCCCCAGTAGATCATTAAAATGGGAAAGAGTCCCACACTTAACAAAAATATTTACAACAGCACTCTTTGGGGTGGCCCAAAAGTGGAAATCAAGACGATCAATCTTCAATTGGAGAATGGTTGAATAAATTACGGTATATGAGTGGAATGGAATACTATTGTGCTATAAGAAATAATGAACAGGAAGACTTCGGAGAGGCCTGAAAAGACTTATATGAATTGATGATGAGTGAAAGGAGGAGAACCAGGAGAACACTGCCCACAGCAACGACCACAGTGTGCGAGAGTTTTTTTCTGGTAGACTTGGAGCTTCATTGCCATGCAAAGACTTAAAAAATTTCCAGTGGTCTTTTAAGGCAAAATGTCTCCCAAATCCAGAGAAAGAACTATGAAATTCAATTGCAGAATGTAGTAGATCATTTTCTCTTGTATTATGTTTGGCTTTTTTAATATGATTTCTCCCATTCATTTTAATTCTTCTATGCAGCATGACTGTAGTGAAAATGTACTTAATAGGAATGTATGTGTAGAACCTATATATAGTTGTATGCCATCTTGGGGAGTGAGGGAAAAAAATCTAAGTTATATGGTAGTGATTGTAGAACACTGAAAATAAATAAAATTAATAATAAAAAAATTAAAAATGATATTGCTGTTACTGTACATCCTATTATCTTGGTTTTGATCATTTTGCTCTTCATGATTTTGTGCATGTCCATGTTTTCTAAGATCAATGAGCTCATCATTTCTTATAGCACAGTAGTATTCCATCACAATCATATGCACCAACTGTTTACCCATCCCCCAATTGATGAGCATCTCTGCAATTTCCAGTTCTTTGTCACCACAGAGTTGCTATAAATATTTTTAGAACATACTGATTCTTTTCCTTTTTCCCTAACTATCTTTGGAAACAGACCTAGTAGTGGTATTTGTGGGTCAAAGGTTATAAACACTTAAATAACTCCGGACTATTGTTCAAAAAGGTTGGTTTGATTCCCAATTCCACCAATAGTGAATTAGTATCCCAACTTTTACACAATCCTTCCAGCATTTTTTACTTTCCCTGTAAATCATTTTAGTTAATATGATAGGTGTAAAATGGTATCTCAAGGTTGTTTTAATTTTCATTTCCCTAGTAAATAATGATGTAGAGTCTTTTTTTTATATGACTATGAACTGTTTTGATTTCTTCATTGGAAAACTGTCTATTCATATTCTTAGGCCATTTATCAGGTGAGGAATGCCTCATATTCTTGTAGATTTGATGAAGTTGCTTACCTATGTGAGATATGAGACCTTTATGTGAGAAACTGATTATGAAAATTCTCCCCCTGCCAATTGTCTGTTTTCCTTCTTATCTTAGCTACATTTGTTTTATTTGTACAAAAACCACATACTGCTATCTACCTCTTGTTTATTCATAAATTGTTCACCTATCCACAAGTCTAATAGGTAATATGCTCCATGTTCCTCAGTTTTTAAAACAATATCTTTCTTTATATCTGTCCTGTTTTCATTTTGACCTTATTTTGGTAAATGGTGTAAGATATTGATCTATGTCCAATTTCTGTCATATTACTTTTCAGCTCACCCAACAATTTTTATTAAATTATAAATTCTTATCCCCAAAACTCAAGTCTTTATACTTGCCCAATACAAGATTATTATATATCAATAGATGCTGAAAAGGAATAGTAACACAATCTTACACTCACTTCTCTTAAGAAACCTAGGAAGCATGGGAATAAATAGAATAATAATATAGCAGGATATATAATTTGTGCACATAAAACATCAACATTCTAATGTATATCCAGTAAAGCCCCATAAGAAATTTAAGAAAGAGAAATGCTATTCAAAATCACTGCAGAAAAACTAGGACGTCATTGTATATGGTAGCAGAAATATTGTACAATAATCAACTGTGAATGACAGCTATTCTAAGCAATACAATGATCCAAGAAAATTACAAAGGATGCATGATGAAAAATGGTATCTACTCCAGAATAAGAAATGATGGAATCTGAATATTGATCAAAGAATACTATTTTTCACTTTCTTCTTTTTGTTGATCTGTTTTCTTTCACAACACAACTAACATTGAAATATGTTTTGCCTGCTTGCAACTGTGTTACCTATATCAAATTACTTACCATCTCAGAGAGTGGGGAGAAGAGGCAGTGAGGGAGAGAACTTGGAATTCAAAAATTGTTTTTAGTTATAATTGGGAAAAATAAAATGTTATTCAAGAGAAAGTCAACATCATTATAGGAGCATATCAACCAAAATTTACTCAGGGACCATACCCAACTTTGTCTTTCCAGAAATAAAGACAGACCCCAATGATTAGAAAAAACATTAGTTATTCACAGCTTGGTTCATGTAAGTGAACGAAATCACTATATTGCCTAAATTATTTTATTTATTTGGAAATATGCCCATCAAGGTCCGACTAGGTGTTAAAGTGCATGGAGTACTGGCCCTAGAGTCAGAAGTTGCTGAATTTAAATCTGGTCTCAGATATTTACTAACTTTGTGACTCTGGACAAGTTACATAACCTGTTTGCCTTAATTTCCTCATCTGTAAAATGAGCTGGAGAAGGAAATGGCAAACCACTCCAGTGTCTTTGCTAAGAAAACTCCAAATGGGATCACAAAGACTTGGATGCATCTAATTGATAAAAAAAAAATCCATCAAATTTCCAAAAGCATATTTTTAGTTGAACAACAATAACAAAATTCATGCAGAAGAAAAATTATTAAAAAATTTAAGCGACAATAATGAAAAAAAGTGAGAAAGGAACAAAGTGAACTAAATTATACTGTATTAGAATAAAGTAATCATTACAATGATTTAGAAGTTATTTAAAAAGAGAATTGATTACTGGAAAAGACTCAACATACAAAAGAAAACAGAGCAGCATAATAGCTGATAAATTCCAAGACCCAAGTTACTATGAGGACACATTATTTGATTTCTGTGAAAAATGAACAGCGTTGTAAAAAATTAGATTTAGACTAGCATTTCGCACCATATACTATAAAAGAAAATGGATACCTGACCCAGATAAAAAAGGTGATAAACAAATTAGAAAAGCAATAAAAAATACTTTTTGAATCTATGGATAGGAAAGAGTAGCTAACTAAGCAAATGACAGAGAGGATCACACAAGAAAACAATGGAAAATTTTTTGTTTACAAAAATTTTTAAAAGTTTTTCATAAACCATTCTAATATAATTTGAAAAGAAATAAGAAAGTAGATGGAAATATTGACAGCATTGATAAAGGTTCCATATCCAATATATACAAGGAACTAACTAAATTTTATAAAAACAATAATTATTTTCCATTTGATAAATAGTCAGAGAATATGAACAGGCAGTCTTCAAAGGAAAAATATTTTTTTCCAATGAGCTTTTGTGCTTTCTTTTACAATTGTCTAATTTTCCTTTTTAAGTTCTTTTCTTCAGTGCATTTTTGTAACTTTTCCCCCATTTGGCCAATTCTACATTTTAGGAGTTCTCCTCAGTGAATTTTTGTATAACTGTTTTCCATTTGATCAATTTTCCTTTTTAAGGTGTTCTTCTCTTCATTGGATTTTCATATATCTTTTACCATTTGGCCTATTATTTTTTTTTAAAAGGCATTATTTGATAAAATTGTGTGTGTGTGTGCCTCCTTTAACCAAGATATTGCTTCCTTTCCATCCCAAGATTTTCCTGTATCACTCTCCTTTCTCTTCCCAATTTTTCCTGTACTTTTCTTATTTGTTTTTTTCTTCTGAAGTGCTCTCTTTTAATTGGGGATAATGAAGATCTGTATTTGGAAAGGCAGACAGTTTTGTTTGTTTGTTTGTTTTATCCTCTTATAAAATGATGTGATTTGGTTGGTGGCATATGTAAATCTAAGTTTGTGTGTGAGTGCCCATAATGTGTATGAATGTATATACATTCATGCATATATGTGCTCACATGTTGCATCCCAACAACTCACAGGCTGGGCAATAATAGAAAGTCATATTGTATAAATTTCAGGTGGAATTAAATAGTTACAGGGACTGTTGTGATTGTACTAACTGAACCAACTGTAGTTTACATTTACTAGTGCATAGAGATGTGTCCATTTGTGTTTTTCAAAATATGTAGTCAAAAAGTACATGTCACACTAAGGCAGGCATAATTCATCTTATATTAAATACAGTGTTACTATTTTAGTGTGGCTATACTTAGAAAAATTATCTGTTCCCATTTGTGCTAGTATTTCACAGCACAGATCCATAAGAGTTCCCTGTTCAGAAGAAAGAGGGACAATTCCTGAGGCCAATTAATATTTTTCTTTGAGGCTTTGGATGTAGCAGTTTTGACTTTGTTGTCTTCTGAGTTTATGTTTTGTTCTTCCCTATTACCATAGTAAATTTCTATAGTCTGGGTCTTTTCCTTCTTTTTGCTCATTTTTTCAGTCTACTTCTTGACTTTTAACTCAATGCTAAAGTGAGGCTCTGTTTCCTGAGTGGAGAGGCCATTGTCCCAAGCTTCAGGTGTGTGTGTGTGTGTGTGTGTGTGTGTGTGTGTGTGTGTGTGTGTGTATGTGTGCATGTGCATGTGTGTGCATGTATGCACAGTTATCTTCAGAAATAATTCTGAGGACTTCTAAGTTTTCACTTCTTCCAGGTTTAGGGAGAGGTGTATTTCCTACTCTCTTGGTCTATGCTCTGGCCTGCGAACAACTACAAGCATTTTTTTCCACCATGAAACTGTGGCCAGGGTCCAAAATCCAATATGGCCAAGGCAATAGTTTTGCCCTCAGTACTAGCAAAAGGATCCCTTAGATCCCCTGACCAGTTGTCTGATCCCCTTACCACGTATGAGTTGAGAAGTCTGGAAACTGATACTGCTACTATTCAGTTCCCCCTCCCCCAAGGTCGATTTGATGGGGAGCACCTTGCACTATACTGTACTCCATTCTCACCCTGGAAAAATAGACCTTTCCTGCTCATCTTCTAAGTTGTCTTGGGCTGGAAAATTATTTCCCTCCATCCTTTTGTAGGTCCTTGTACTCCAGAATTTGTTTTGAGGTGTTATTTAAAGGCATTTGAAAGAGTTTGGGGGAAAACTCAGGGAGACCCTGCCTCTATCCTCTTGGTTCTGCCTACTCTGTCAAAGGAAAAATCTAAGCTACCATTGGGCATTATCAGTCAATAATAGAGAAGTGAAAATTAAAGCAACATTTCATACTAATCAGGTTAGCAAAATTGATGAAGGAAAATGGAGGAGCTAAAGGAAAACTAAGGTGACTAGGTAATACACTGGAAAAAGTGTAGTCCTGGAGTCAGGAAAATTCATCTTTATGTGTTCAAATTCAGCCTCAGACACTAGCTGTGTGACTCTGAGCAAGTCACTTAGCCCTATTTGTTTCACTTTTCAGATGGCAAACCATTCCCAGTTTCTTTGCCAAGAAAACTCCAAACAGGTCACAATGAATCAAACATCATTAAAAATGACTGAACAACAGCCAAACAAAACACTGGCATATTAAGTCACTATTGATGAAATTAATGAATTGAAAAGCAATTTGGAATTATGCTCTGAAATTTAGTAAACTGTGCCTACTCTTTGACCCTATGGTAGCAATACTAAGTCTCTACCTCAAAGAGATCAAAGATAGGAGTAGCCCATATGTAGAAAAATATAATAGTTTTTTTTGTGCTGTCAAAGAGTTAAAAACTATGTGGAATATTCATAAATAGGGGTTGTCTCAACAAATCATGGTATATGAATATAATGGAAATGATTGTGCCATAAGATAGGATACAATGGATAAGTTCAGAGAAAACTTAGAAGGCTTAAATGAATTAATGCAAAATGAATTGAGGAGAACTAGGAGAATAATTTATGTAATAATAACAATGTCTTAAAGATAAGCCATCTTTAAAACCATAACAACTGTGATCGATGTAAGAAACAGCCATGCTTCCATAGGACTAATGATGACCTGTGATATTTTCTTCCTGTCAGAAAGGTAACAGAAACAAGAACAGCAGTGCATTTTTATAATGACCAGTGGAATTTTTTTTTTTTTGGTTAACTACGCATATTTGTTATAAAAGTTTTGTTTTTCTTATTTTTCCCCAATGAGGTGAGAGATGGAAAATAATTTTTTGTAGCTGAAAATTTTTCTTCAACTTATCTTGAAGAGATATAGCAATATCAGAAATATAAAGATATCCCTTGAGTCAGGAGTGCGCTCTTCCTTCCACCATGTCAGTTTTTGGGGGGAGTGGGGTCAAACTTAATTCAGTTGCTAGAATGCAGTGTAGTCACTGTATGAGTTACTCTTTAGCTATAGGACATAGAAACTTGACTTCTGGTTTAGGTCACTGTTGGGCTGAATTAATTATGTCTTTCCTTGGGGTAATCTCTTTTGCTGTCTAGGTTGCTGGACATCTGATGCCTCTTCTGACGTTTCAAGATTTTTTAATGCCCTATACCAAATGAAAGGAGATATATATATATATATATATATAGGAGGTAATCCCATTCAAGACATAGGCTTGTCCAGTTGATGACCATACATTTACAAGTTGGCTTGATAAGGTGGGAAAGCACCTTTTTTACTGACATTCCTGATCCTTTGGAGTCTTTATTTGTATGTATTCTCCCTCAGTTCTGGCTCACCAGCCAACTAAAAGGTCCCTTTTCACCTTACAGTCAGAAGACAAGAAAATTAATAGAAGAGCTGTGCAAGATGAGTAGATATTCTAATAGTATCCCCAGTATATGTTCTTCTTTACTGCCAAATTCCCTGTTAAAATTAATTTTATAGGCTCTGAGACAAGTCAGAAGAGACTAGGCAGGACTTACAGAAATTGCATGTCCGCTGTGGTCCAAGCAATGTAAAATCTTGATTATGACAACATTTTAACTGTCTTCTGCAATGTAGCAAATAGTGGAAAGCATCGCTATGTGTTGTTTCCTTTTTTTTTTTTTTGAAAAAAAATTGTGGTATTAAATTCACAGACTTCATCAGAAAGGGAAAATGATTTGACCTTCACATTCCTAAGAGTTGAACTAAATCTTTGGAGGCCCACTTCAAAGCTCTGTAAATAATATGAGTAACAGTCCCGACACTTTGGAGGCAGTGATGGTGGGGAGTGGGGGGAAATTCCCTCTCTGAAGAACACCCAAGTATTTAAAAGAAATGGGCTGTTTTAAATATCTTACTGTTTTTCTTCTTCAGGCTCCATGCTGAGGTCCATATTTTCCTTTGCAATGCTTCTGCTGCCAAAGTCCTTTTCTCAGAGGTAGGCTGACAGTATACTGAATTGACTAGTAGGTTCAGCAGAACAAGTTTATTTGTTGTGTGGCCTATGTGGGTTTGAGGATTCTTTTATGAAGCAAAAGGCTCCACAAGTTTGGAATATCAATGGCACTTTAAAGACTAGAATTGGCAATTAATAACCATGATTTTTTTTCAAGCCTCAGAAAAGATGAAAAAAGGAGGAAAAGAGAAAGAGAGGCAAAGACAGACAGAGACAGAGAGACAGAGACAGAGAGACAGAGACAAAGACACAGATGTTTGAAGATAAGAAATGGAATTTCTTCAAGGACACTAATTGCAAAGTAGGCACCCTGGGTTTTCATAAATGTTCTATTGTTTCTCTGGAATGAACAGAGTACCATGGATTTTGCCATATGCTCTTCATGGTTCCAAGACTTGAATTTTTAACTCAGATGGGGGTGAGACTGAATAAAAATATAAATACACACATATATAATGTTATTCACACATATATTATACACACACTCACACACACTGATGTTTTCCCAGCTGAGCCTTGGGAAAAAAAGAATAACTGAAAGTAGCATAGCTTATTTATTTCTGGTGAGTTAAGCATTACGTTTATTTTAAGCATCTTTTGTGGTTTTTTCTACCACTCCTAAATTCCTTGTATTTTTACTAGATTGTAAGCTATGCAAGAACGAGGACTGAATCGTATAGCTTTATTTCTTTCAACACCTTTCAGAGTTTGTGATACATAGTAGTAACTAACTAAAGGATTGTTATTTGAATTTCTCCTGTCTATCAAAAGAAAGTGAGGGAGTGGGCATGGGATGTGATTATTTTCTCAAACCTCTAGTTGGAGCTCAACATATGCATATAATGCAAAACTTTGTCCTTGAGTTTAATCCATTAAGCCAGAATTCATTAATTCATTCATTAAGCCAGAAGTTGTGGCTATAAAGACTAAAGTGACATAGTTCCTTCCCTCAAGCAGTTTATATTCTACTACAGTATATGTACATAAGGTAATGGGGAGGGAGAAGGCACTATGAACTAGAAAAGACTTCATGGAGAAGGTGGCATCTGAACTAAGGCTTGAAGGAAAATAAGACTTCTAAGAGGCAGAGAAAGGAGGAGATGTGTTTCAGCTATTATAGGGTTGGTAAACTTGTTTGACATGGACAACTATTACAATGAATGGGTCATATGGAAGATATTGGAGAATGCACTTCAAGGAAGGCATGATGACATGTAACAGAAATGTTTACTCCCCAATTTGAAACAAATGAAGACTTTCTATCACTTGTTTGGACCCATTAGCTGGGTGATGAAGAGACAGATGCTGGTTGGCTGGATAGCCAAAAGTGAGGTGCGTTTAAAAGATGTTAACAAAGTGGTCCTGCTTCCTGACTGTATTCTGTTGTTCATGTTCTTGTATTAGAGAATGATGGACTCTATTTCATTTTCTCTTTATCTTTCCAAAGAGAACAGTTTGATTCATGGTTCCACTTTTTTTCCATATCCTTTTTGGGTTCCTGTCTTCAATTATCTATATACAGTATGATTCCTTTACTGTATTTTCTTGGCTCATTCTTGAGAAGGTCTACCAGAAGTGGTTCAATCTAAGTTTGGGGGAATTCTCTACCTATTTATCAATTGCTTTTATTTTGCCTGTCAACTCCAAGTCCATTTGTTTCTATGGCACTCTTGTTCTGCATTTCTTTCATTCTCATAGCCCTTTAAACACTTGGATTATTCTGAGTTTGTATGTTCTTTCAAGGTATACTCCTATTCTTCTATCCAGGCATGGTGCAAGGCTATTCACCCATGACTTGAATTCAGAAGGTGATTCCACCTTGTTCTGCTATCTCAAAGTTGGGCAAAGTCCATAGAGCTTTTAACTTTTTTTAAGTCCTCTTCATGTGTCATTTCAGGACTTTCTATCCTCAGATACCACAGATATTCAAAAATAGGTCCTCTGAAATTTTTCATTTATTCATTTTGTTTAGTTCAGATGCTTACCAGGCCTTTAACAGTTTTAATACATTCTCAGTTTGCACATTTTTAAAGGAAATATCTTTACTCTAATTATGGCCCAAATATTCCTTTCTAAGCACTAAATAACTTTGACTAATTGATAATCAATTGGGGGAGGCAAGTATCACAGTAGATTGGGGCTTTTAAGCCACAGAATTATAGAAACACCCAAACCCTCAGTTACTTATCAAAGAACAAGCTTTGGGAGTCCAGGGGATCTATTCTGGCAAAGATACTGGGTCCTGAGAAAAGTTCAGGAGTTGAGCAACCTGGAAGGTGCAAATGAGTGCCACCTGTTCTGTCGAAAACTATACAGGCCTGGTGAAGAGCCAGGGCAGCAATTGGATGACCTTGACCTAGCCAAGCATCAGACTGATTGAGTAGACAAGATACTGTTGAAGAAAACAGCCAGCCACCTCCTGGTAGAGAAGTTATGAACTCATAGTTCAGACTGAGTTATGACATTGTTCGTTTTGGGCTTTGTTTTTTTTGGGGGGCGGGATATGGCCAATATGTGAATTTGCTTTGCTTACTATCCATATTTGTAATGACAGTTTTTTTTTGGTTTCTCTTGCTTTCTCAATGGAGATTAGGGGAGACATTTAAGGGAGAAAATGCTGATCTGAAAATAAAATTTAATTTAAAATGTAAACAAAAACCAGACTTGGCAAATGAACTGAATGAAATACCCCAGACACAAATGAATAATAGAAATACCACTGGGCCTCTGGAATGTGCTGTGGATGGAGTAAATTCCCATGGAGACTGGGAGAAGTTCCAGTTATGGAAGGTATCTGCTTATCTTAGTGAGTGTTTTAGCCCCTAACATCTACTGATTAAATAAATTAATGTGACAAATGACTGAAAAGGAGACTAACACCACATCAGAATTCTTCTTGGTTAATACTGAGTAGTGCTCATGTAATGAGGGCTCCAGGGTTTTTTCTTGTTTGGGATATTAAATATATTAATACATTAAATCTAAGTTAATGAGACAAACTAACCAACTGATATATTGATATTGCTTAAGCATAATAATTTTGAAATAAGACATGGTAGATTTCTTTAAGCGGGTATATCATAAATGGATAATCTAACTAATGAAGGAAAATCCAACAGAATCCTGTCTTTTGACTTAGAAATTGAGTTTCTATAAAACAGGCAATGGGTTACTTTGAGGGAACAATTATGGGTGCACATAGTGTCTAAGAAATGACTGAGCTGAGCAGAAAAGACTCTTGGGAAGTCTAAAAACTTCATTTTTATTTCACTTGGGGTCACAGACTTCTGCTCTTTCTCTCATGAAAACATCAGTTACACAGAAATAGTATATAGTAAAATTTAGTAGCTAGGGCAAAAGGACTTAGAGAGAGAATAATGTGCCAGGGTTGATTCTGGTCTAAAAGACATATTTATCCTTTTTTTTTTGTACTGAAATTTCTCATGTGTACTGTACTAAGCTACATGACCCAGGGAAAGCCTGACGATGCATAATTATTTAGAAAGACTCTAAATGAGGAGGAGGGGGGCCCATAGCAAATTTTGCCATGAAATTTAAAGTCCTATGTTACTTTCAGAGAAAGATCTCTAAGGATGTGAAGCATCTAAGCATGTAAATTTATTCAAGTCTGCTTTTGAGTATTAAGTTTGTCCCCACAACCTCCTTGCATAATTAATTATTTTAAAAATTAATTTGTAGCCCTTCTGCAACAGACTGTTTGCTTGGGATGATGATGCATTGCTATGAACAGAGGTTTAACCACAAAACTTCTAAACTCTCTAGATCATCCTGAAATGTTCTTTAATCACTGGCACTCAAAGTTAATGCTCCATCCAACCAATTCTGTGCTGAGACTAATAATTGTTTCTCTTTTGCCCAGAACCCTGAAGGTCTTCCCCTCCCAGTTTTTTTTTGTTTTTTTTTTTTTTGATTAAAGAGGCCAACCCTTGAGTAACTGCTAAAAGGAGCCTATTTATTGAATGGGTGTATCTCACTCAAAGTGAGAATGTGATAAGACCTAAGCCTGAAAGAGTCAAGGTCTCACATTGCATCCTGGGTCATCGCCGGTCATTCTGATGAATATCAGGCCCCTGGACACAGATGGCTCAGGAGAACAAAGTGAGGTTGGTGACCTTGCACAGCCCTCCCTCCCTCAAATCAAAGTCAACTGCAAGTCATATAATTATCTTGATGTCATGGTCCTCTTCATGAATGAAGGACAAACACACCAAAAGCAATAGCCCATGTTAGAACCTGTGCAGCCTATGCACCAATTTCATCTGGAAGGAAAAGCTTAATAGGGCCTCAAACTGTTATAACAGAGGTTTGGTGCAAGTCTAGATTATCTAAAATGGAGACGCTTATGTGGGAGATATCAGGGACCTGCTTCTGTAAGATAGGAGGCCCTGGGCATATGTAGATATTCTGAATTGACCTACTATATAGTTGCAAGTAGCCTCTTCCAATTCGTTTTGTGCCTGGAACTGGTTGAATCTTTTGAGACAGGAAAGCTGGGCAAAACAGAAATAATTAGACCTCTTTCACCACCCGCCTGGAGGTAATAAATAATCTGAGAATAATAACTTTAAGGGAATCAAAGGAAAGAGGCTTCTGATGAACCTAAACTAAATTCCAATGCCCTGAGATAACACTATAATGCCAACTGAATAGGGACCTATGGCATCCCAGATTAAGAATATGCAGCACCACCCAACCAGACTAATAGCCTTTTTAGTGGCCAGAGCAGCTAAACAGTGGGATAACTCTTATTTTTTTTTAAAAAAATGAATTAGTTCCTTATTAATCTTACAAAAGATACTTTTGTCAAAGAAAATTGCAAAGACATTCACCCCATTTACCTGCTTTTTTTTTTTTTCAATTTTAGCTGACATGTGCAAAGCCTTTTTAATTTTAGGTAATCAAAACTGCCCATTTCACCTTCTATGAACCTCTTTGTCTCTTCCTTGGTCTTGGATTCTTCCTCTATCCATAGATCTGATAGGTAATTTCTTTCCTCTTCTAATTTGTTATGATGGCATCATTAACATATAAGTTACAGATCCATTTGGACCTCATCTTAGTATGGAGTATAAAATGTGCCTAACTTCTACCAGATTGCTTTCTAGTTTTCCCAGCAGTTTTTGTTGAATAGTGAGTTCCTGCCAAAAATCTAGCATCTTTGGGTTTAGCAGTAGGTACTTGTGCTCATTTGTTTCTGTATATTGTGCACTTAATCTATCTCACTGATCAACCTCTATTTCTTACCCATTACCAAATTGTTTTGTTGACTATGGCTTTGAAGTGCTGGTAGATTTTTGGTACTTCCTTCTACTCTTTTTTGAAAAAAAATTCTTTGATATTCTTGATCTTTTATTCCTTTTATTCCAAATGAATTTTATTAATTTCCTGCTAGCTCTTCAAAATAGTCATTTGATATTTTGAATGGTACATCTTGGATTTTTTACATTAAACTTTTTAAAAATGTGCTCATTTTCTAGATTTTTTTAAAGTTATGTGTCCAATAACTTTGTCTATGCTTTCTTTTACTGATAAAAGTATTTAAAGATATCGTTTCCCTCTAAGTATTACTTTAACCATATCTCCAAAATTGGAGTATATTATCTCATTATTGTCATTATATTCAATGAGATTATTGATTACTTCTGTGATTCATTCCTTGATTAACCCATCTTAAGGATTACATTATTTAGTCCCCAGTTAATTTTTAATATTGTTCAAGGGAATCTTTATTGAATATTTTTATTGTGTTACCACTTGTAAAGATTTGTTTATTATTTCTGCTTTTCTTTGTAAGGTTTTTATGCCCTAGTCATTTTTGTGTGTGTGATGTCCTGCATATCTAAAAAATATGTATACTCCTCTCTCTTCTCACTCAATAATCTCCAGAGGTCTATCATATCCAATTTTTCTAACAAGTTGTTCAGGTTCTTCATTTCTTTTTTGTTTAGATTTGTCTAGGTTTAAGAGAGATAAATTTAAGTCCCCTATTATTATAGTTTCGATGTCTAGTTCTCCCTCTGACTTATTTATTTTTAAGTGTTTAGATAATATTTCTTTTGATGCACATGTGTTTAATATTGGTACTAATTTCTTGTCTATGGCCCCTTTCAGCAAAGGAATTTCCTCATTGATCTCTAGTTCTGTATTTGCTGAGATAATGATTGCAACTCTTACTTTTTAAAAAAATGTCACTTGAAACATAATAGATTTTGATTCTTATTGTAACTCTGTGTGTATCTTTTTTTTTCACCTGTGTTTCTTCTCCAGTCTTCTCCAACATTTATCATCTTTCTATTTTGTCATGTTAGCCAATCTGACAGGTGTGATGTGGTACCTCAGAGTTGTTTTGATTTGCATCTCTCTAATCAATAGTGATTTAGAGCACTTTTTTCACATGACCATAGATAGCATTAATTTCTTCCTCTGAAAACTGCCTGTTCATATCCTTTGACCATTTATCAGTTAGAGAATAACTTGTATTCTTGTACATTTGACTCAGTTCTCTATATATTTTTGAAATGAGGCTCTTACCACAGACACTAGTTGCAAAATTTTTTTCCCAGTTTTCTGCTTCCCTCTTATTCTTGGTTGCATTGGGTTTGGTTGTGCAAAAACTTTTCAATTTAATGTAGTCAAAATTATCCATTTTTTACTTCAAAATGTTTTCAATCTCTTGTTTAGTCAAAAATTCTTCCCTTCTGCATAAATCTGATAAATACGCTATTTCTTGCTCCACTAATTTATTCATAGTATCAATTTTTATACCTAGATCATGTACCCATTTGGACTTCATTCTTGTGTACAGGCTATTTCTTTAAAAACTGCCAGGTGAGAATGAGTGCTGCCTCAGCCAAACTGAGACCTGTTAAAGACTTTAGTTAGAAAAGGCCAAGGTCCTCACTACATACTGGGCCGTCTCCAGTCATCCTAATCTATATCTGGCCACTAGCCCCAGATGAATTTGGAGGAGAAAGTTAGGCTGGTGATTTTGCATAGCTCTCCCTCACTTACATCCAACTCATTTGTATGTCATGGCATTACCACCTTAGTATCATCGTCCTCTTCAAGAACGAAGGACAAACAGCCAAATGAGATGAAAGATTTCCTTCCCTTGCTCTCCCTCTCACCTCTTGACACTGAGGTTTTTCTCTTGGGCTGGAATGTTCATTTATGTCTTGTGTTGCTGGTACTGTTTCAGGTAATGATGGAGATCCTAATCAGATCATTAGAATAAGCCATAGTAACCTTGGAACCAGGATTTCATGTGGAATGTTGCAACCAGGCAGCCTGGTAGAGAAGCAAGGTACCTCTATGAAGGTGATTTGGGGAATGTGAAGTTTAAGCCCCCTTTCAAAAGCTTCTACTCGGGACTGAAATGCTTGGAAGTCCTCTATTCCAATAAATATCCATTTTTCTTCCTATAGAGTAATACTCAATTTTGTTAGTTAAGCTGCTCTTGATTGTAAGCCCAGATCTTTTGCTTCCTGGAATATAACATTCTAAGTCCTCTAATTCTTTATTGTTGTGGCTGCTAAATCATATGTGATCTTGACTTTGCTTCCTTAGTATTTGAATTCTTTCTTTCCTGATGTTTTCAATATATATGTATATATACACATACATTAAAATGAATACTTTAAATAATAATAATAGATAATAGATGTGTACGTATATATCCACCTGCAAGAGACTGGGAATTTTTCTTTTATGATTTCTTTGAAATATGATATCTAGGCTTATTTTTGGTCACAAATTTCAGATAATACAATGATTCTTAAATTATCTCTCCTTACTGTTTTCCAGGTCATTTTTTTGGCCATGAGATACTTTATATTTTAATTAATTTTTTTAGTCTTTTGGCTTTGTTTTCACCTTTCTTCTCATCTCATTAAATCATTATACCCTATTTGATCTACTCTCTTTTATAGGGAATATTATTTCTTTGGCAAAATTTTATACTTCTGATTGAAAGCTGCTAATTCTCTTCCTAAATCTTCCTTCCACAATTCTCATTTCTATCCCTATTTTCTTCACCTATACCTGACAGCAGCCAGGAAGGGAAGGTACATTCTTTCCTTTCTCCTTCTTTTACAGTGAGGACAGACTTAGATACAGGGAGACTATCATTTGGGGAAAGAGGCAGCTTCAGATTTCTTCCATTGGAAAGAAATACCATTAATGCTATCAAGAAAGGTAAATTCTGGGAGCCTACCTGAGCAGCCTGCAAAGAGAAAAATAGCAGTGCCAGAAGAAAATGAGGTAAGGCTCAGTAAAGAGAGAAAGGACTTCTAGTACTAGGCTTTGCCACACATGATTCCTGTTGTACTTGTGCCCCACTATCATCGTCCTCTAAGTTTGAGTCCATTCTCCCTGTGAGACAATATGTCATAGGTTTTGGGGGCAAAATTTGTACTGTGTCCCTACTCTATTAATTCATAAAATGCTAATTAAATATGGGTGTTAATGAGAAGCAAACTAATGGTGGTGGGGGGGGTTGAGTAAATGACTGAAAGGGGGTATTACATTTGCATACCTAGCATTTAGCACCAGTACTTGTCACAGGGTAGTGCCTAATAGTGTTTATTGTATTAAAATGAAATTTTCCAAAAGAAGAAAATAAAAAAAAAACCCTGACATTTATATAGCACTTTCAGGTTTACAAAGTATTCTTTTAATTATGTAATAGCAGGGCCAGAGAAGAATCAATTCACTTTTATACAACCTCAAGACATAATTTTCTATGTACTTTAGGAGCTAAAACCCTGACTCAGCTCCCTCATGTAATGGCCTCTGCCACACATATATTATTGGATTATTTTAAATAAAGGCTATTGGAAAAAAAAATCTTTTTGAACAGCTATGTTTAGTAGGAGTTCAGATTGGAAGAATAGCCTTATCACCAAGATTGGGAAGCAAATGTTTATTCCTCACCACCCAGGAGGGTAGAATGCAGGTGAGGAAGTCTATGTCTAGAAAATTTTGCTTTCTTTTGTTTTTTGTTCAAAAGGGAGCACAACCAATTCTGTTAGCTGATCACTATTTCTTGAATAAATCAAAGGTGTGCATACCTCATAACAAGATCACAGAGTGCAGATACACCTTACTTAAACATTAAAATCTCATCACAAGTGACTATATTGTTATGACATTGTAGGAAATTTTCACAATACTTATTTTACACTTTCAGATTTTTTCTGAGTCCCTAATGATTGCATGCGTTGAGATGCCTCTCTTACTCAAAGATTAAGACAAACTAGTTCCTGCCTTCAAGGAGTTTGAGATACATATGTCACATAAAGATAAGCCTAATATAAGGGAGAGAGCGCCAGGTAGGGCTCATGGTGTGGTCAGACACAGTTCTCCTAGAAATATATTTCATAGCATCATGAAAAGAACTCTGACACTGAAATCAGAAGGTTTGAGTTAAAATCTAACCATTCTCTGTGTGACTGTGGACTCAACCTGGGCTTCAGTTTTCTTCATCTGTAAAACAGAGACATTGATGAGGGTCTCTTTATTTATACTCATATCTGGAGAGACAGAATTGGCTCTATTTTCTAACTTGATAAGCTAAAGAATAAAGTTTCATTCATGCTTGAAAAGTAAAATAGTACTGAGAAACCATGGTGAAGTACAACTCTGCTTTTTAGCCTTGAAGATTCTCTAGATAATCTCCTCAATTTTGCATTTCACTTTGTGGAACAACAGAAAATTTGCTGGATTTGGAGTCAGAGGACCTTGGCGTTAATCTTGACTTGGTTATTTACCTCTTGTGTGGCAATGGGGAAATGAAATAATTTCTTGGGACTTATTTTTCCCCAAGTGTAATGTAAGGGATAGGACTAAAATAGCCTCTAATGCCTCCCCTCAATCTATGATCCCATACATGTCTAGATTGTTCTAAGCAAAAAAAAAATTACCTCAGATATTTTTGTGGGTTTTAATTTTTATATTCCTGTGTATAAATATCAAGGCAGCTACATGGTGTAGGGGATAGAATTCTTGCCTGGAGTCTACCTGCTCTGGTTTGTGTTTTGCTACAATTTACATACATGAGTTTCTTTGCTATTTTCTACATGTGTTCACTGTAGAAATGAAAGGGGCTAAGCCTTGGGATTCTCTACACTCCCCAAATGACAATGTATTCAGTTAGATGGAACACAATCATATTCCCCAGACTAACTATATTTAAGGAAGCAGATAGGTACACCTATAGATATACTACCCCATGTCTCCATCCCTTCCCCTCCAAGTGCAGAGTAGCCTCCAGCCCCAAATTCCTGCTTTCCCTCTTGGTAGGAATGAAAGTCTCCCTTGCTTAAGGCTAGAGTGAGAAGAGGACTAGGAAAAATACTTTTCTCTGTTTTTCAATGAACTTGGAGGCAAAGAAGAGAAAATAGATTCTGTTCATTAAAAAAATAGAATTACGTGGAGGAGTGACACAGATATGAAATGTTATGTGCACTTTCAGATGAGATCACTGCATTATTAGTTTTACTTAACTGTTTTACCTTTTTACAAGAAACCTCATGAATGGGAACAATCTGAAAACCTATATAATGTAAAATCAATAAAACTGACCAAAAAAAGAAAAGAAAATAGGTCAGAAAAGATAATTCAGGAATAATTATACTCCCTGAAAAAACTCTTTTGAAAAGCCCAAGACTGTACACTTTATTTCAAGAAATCATAACTTAAAACTGCCCTGATCTGTTAGAACCATAGGATAAAGTAAAGAAAAAAAGAATTCACCAATCACCTCCTGAAGGAAACCCCCAAAATAAAAATCAAAATTCAGAGCTCCCACATCAAAAAAAAAATACTACAAGCATCCAGAAAGTAATGGTCCAAATACCAAAGATGTACAGGCACTATGACATAAGACATGGCAACTTCTATTATAAATGAGAAGAGATCCTGGAATTAAATATTCCCAAAGGCAGAAGATCTGTGTCTACAGAAAAAAACTTGCCCTATAAAGCTGAAGATCATCCTACAGGAGGGAAAATAGACCTTTAATGAATTCTTATGATTCAAGGATTCCTAATGAAAAAAAAAACAGAGCTAAATGGAAATTTTGAAATACAAACATGAGTCCAAAGAAATCTAGATAGTTAAATTAATTTAAGTAATTAGGAGATTCTATGATGATGCCATGCTGGCATTCTAGAAAAGGAAAGAGGAAACAAGTGTCTCTTCAGAACCTTAGTGTTTTCAATAAGAATTGAAAGAGCTAAACCAGAGATATGGAAGAACTAGGGTGGGAGAAAGGGAAAGAGTATCTAAGTGGATTACTTCTGTTTTAAGAGGAGAAAGGGAAAGTAGGATAAAGAGAATACACTGCTGTGATGGCAGAAGGGGAGGACATGTTGTTCTTTCTCATAATTGGAGACTGTGAGAAGAAAAGTATATAAACATGGAGAAAGGTGTACAGAGAGTAAGCACATGCAGGGTAGAGAAGGGGTAGACAGAGAGAACATGAGGGGGCACTATACAAATATAAATATCAACAGAATATCAGAGTAGAAAGGCATGAAAATAAGTATTGTGATTGTGAAATAATTAAACTAATTATTGGGAGGGTAGCTTGTGCATACCCAAATTACCAGATAATGATATTTCTACATATATGATAAAATGATGAGCGTTAATTTAAGAATATTTCTTATTGGTTCATTACTTTTTTAAAAATTCAAACTTCCAAGTTGCTATGAGGAAGGAAGACAGCCATAAGAGAGAACTGAATGAACATTAAAGCTGTTAGTTTGTCATTGCTTTCCTCTAATTCCTCCTCTAAGATGCAAAGTATATAGATGCATATAGATTTCAAGATGCATGTAGAATGCATATAGATTTTATGTTAAGAAATTCAGATCAAGTTTGCAAGTCAATTTAGAGAGCACATGTTTAGTCCAATTCAACAAACATTTATTAAGCATTGACTTGTATGGAAAGCACTATGTTAAGTCTTAAGGAGGTATAGAATTTAGTTAAGGTATGGTCCCTACCTTCCAGAAGATTACAATTTACTTACTGCGAAGATTCAGTTACAGATAATTACAGTATGCAATATTGTATGATAAATACATCATAGGAGTGCAAAAAACTCTCTATGTCATATCTGAGAAGGAAGAGATAGTTACATCAAAGATATCTTCATGGAGGAGGGAGAGATCAGAAGAAGTAATACAAGGACATCTCAAGCTCTCTAAAGAACTTTGGAATTGATTGTGTGATATGGCAGACATTGGCAACAGACAACCCAGCATGGCATGCCCACATCAAAGAAGACACTATAGACTGAGCAAATCAGTAGTAGCTCAAAAGAAATGTGATGTGCACAAATTAAAACATCTGCCCTCTAACTGTTAACATGGACCTTTCATGTCTGAACTGTGATGGGACCTTCAGAGCTTTTATTGGTCTGATCAGTCGTGGTTGGACACACTATACTTTGACCTCCAATGTAGTGATGTCATTTTTGTCCTCTTCAAGAATGAAGGGCAACGACCAATCAATCTTCATGGTGGAGGGAGAAATTGAATTATTCTTTAAGGTTCTGTAATTATCCTTCAGATTATCTTGAAGAGGGAGGGGGAAAAAGTACAAAGATCATATCTCACTTTTTGGACAGGACACCTGACTTAAAATTTATACCTTCAGATGTCTACTCTGCCTGTCAAACTTAACTTTGGTGTATGTTGACCAAAGACTCAGTTGTCACACTGAAATGAAAAGAAACTTAGACATTTCCACCTGAAAAAGCATCTGAACTTGTCTCAAATTGAGTCTGATGATGCTGTTAATGGTCCCATTTCCCCCCTTTTTTTCTCAGCAGCCTGTTAGATCTAAGGAATTGCTGTATTTATTTATCATTCAGGGCTCACCATGTTCTTCCTGCTAAATTCTCAGCAAAATATAGAATGGCAGTGAAGAGGCACACCATAAAAAACATAAAAGCTTCTAGAATAACTTGGAGGGACCAAGGGAAACAGAGTAAGACACATTCATGTTGTTCAACAGTATGAATGTTTGTCTTTCAACTGGCATTCAGCCCAGTGCCCACATTACCCTTGGGAGCATTTCTCTGCTTAGATACTCCTCCACTGACAATGGATCACGCCATAGTAATAGCAGAAGGATGGAAAGATCATGTGTTTCTTTATGGATTTTAGAAACTGACCTTCATTTGTGGGAGGGTAAGGTTAAAAGATTCAGAAGTTGTCCCTTTTAGCCAATTTAAAAAAAATCTTCCACTCAAAGATTAAAGCTTTTTTTTTCAGTTTCTTAATCAGATACCTTGGTTTCTTCAAAAAATAAAATATAGTGAGTTGCTTAGTATTAAAATAGCTGAAAGGTACAACAACAGAAAATTAGACTGGGAACCAGGAAACCTGGTTCGAGTTCTAGCTATGCCATTTATTAGCTCTATGACCTTAGGTAGAGCAATTACGCTTTTCTGGACCTGATTTTTCTCATGTATAAAATAAGAGGATTGGAGAAGGTGGTTCATTGCTCCATCACTCTGTGGACTGTATCTATGACTTTAGTTTTCCCAGTAGCAATAATATTTTGTGCTATGGCTCTGTGTGGTCATAGTGAAGAATCAATGAATGAGGAGTTGTCAGTGTTTAAGACACATAGAAGCCTGTTTTCCTGAGAAAAAGTTGCCTATAAATAAATTCTTCTTTAAATCTGATTAGTTTATCATTTAGTTATATAATAATTATATATTTAGAAGTATTTTATTTTCATTATGGGTACATCTTCAGTTTCCTTTCATTCTGGGGTAAAGGTGGAACTGGAAACCCTCATATGACCCTCTAGGTCCTCAAGTGTGGTCCTTTGACCTCTTGTTGAGTTGTTTCTTTCAGTGATGTCTGACTCTTTATGACTCCATCTGACATTTTATTGGTTAAGATACCGGAGTGGTTTGCCATTTTCTGCTCCAGCTCACCCCACAGATGAGGAAATTGAGGCAAACATGGTCAAGTGGCTTACAGTCACACAACTAATACATGTTTGAGGCCAAATTTTTGAACTCAGGTCCTCCTGACTCTAGGGTCAGCACTCTATTCGCTGCACCACCTAGACACTCCACCCTTTCACCAGCTCCAGTTAAATGTTGCCTCCTACAATTTTGTATGTCTTTCCAATTCATCACCCACTGAAGTCTTCCTCTCTAATCATAGCCCATAGTTGGCTCTCTGTCTCAAAGACTATTTCAATGGATAACTACATTTGAGAGACTTTATCTATGGAAATAGTGATAACTTCTGCTATTCATGTGTAGTATACCTTTTCAAAAAGATGGAATCTTGTACAAAAATAAAAAACCTAGAGTTTTCCCAAGTATTTCTTTTTGTTTTTGAGGACTAATGTTGGGAAGATTTATCAAAGACTCTGAAAGGCAAGATAAGAGATTCAAAAAGGCAAAGTTGGGACAAAGAAGAGAAGAAGGAAACAGATAATGGGAGCAGTTGGGTCTTTGAAGATATCTTATATAGTCAAGACTAAGTCTCACATGTTTAACTACCTCAAGTACTTTTGGAAAGTTGCTTATAGGTTCTTCCTTTATTTCTCCCTGCTTAACTCCCTCAACACTGCTTGAAATTAAGAAAAGTTAAATCAAAGCTCTGAAGGAAAGAAATGAAATCAGTGGTTTAGAAAAGTATTAGTAAGCTATAGCCAAGTAACAGAATTTCTGAGAACCAAAATAGACTTAATAGAAAACAGTGACTCCATTATACAACAAGTATTAGAACAGAACAAAAAGTGTTTTTAGTAGAAAACTTATGATATATAATATTAAAAAAAACTGATCTAGAAAACAAACTAAAGAGATATAATTTAAAAATTGCTGGGCTCTCTTAAAAGTGTGATAAAATTTTGGATATCATATTCTAAGAATTCATAAAGGAAATCTGTTCAGATATATCCACTGATAAACATTGGAAAAATAAAACAAAGAAAGGGGAACATCATAGTCAGAATCCAGAGATTTACGCATAAAAGAAAAGATACTATAGGTAACTAGAAAGGAGGTCATGTGTCAAGAAACCATAATCAATATCACATAAGACCTGGCAACTTCTACTATAAATGAGAAGAAATCTTGGAGTAAATATTTTCAAAGCCAAAGACATGTAATTTCAAACAAGCATAACATAGCCCTGCAAAACTGAGTATAATCCTACAGAGGAGAAAATGGACCTTAATGGAAGAGAGGACTTTGAAGTAATACTGATGAAAAGACAAGCACTGAGTAAGAACTTTGAAATAAAAACTCAAGAACCCAGAGAAGCTTAGAAAGATAATTTTATTTGAGCATTTGGAAAAGGCTGTATGATAATAAAATGCTAACCTTTTTTAAGAATTATTTTATTTTTCAGCTTTCTACAATCACTTTCATATATCTTAGATTTTGTTCCCTCCCTCTCCCACATTTCCCCCTCCTTCCCCACTCACTCCTGAGATGGCAGCAATCTTATATAGGTTCTACACATACATTTTTGTTAAATACATTTTCACCTTAGTAATGTTGCATAGAAGCATTAAAATTGATGAGAGAAACCATAAAACAAAACAAAACATCACACAAGAGAAAATGGTCTGCTTCATTCTGTGATCCAATTCCATAGGTCTTTCTATGGATTTGGAAAGTGTTTTGCCTCAAGGGTCCATTGGGAATTTTTTAAGTCCTTGCATTGCTGTGAAGGACTAAGTCTACCAGAAAAATTCCTCATACACTGTGGTTATTGTTATGTACAAAGTTCTCCTGGTTCTGCCCCTTTCACTCAGCATCAGTTCATACAAGTCCTTCCAGGCCTCTCTGAAGTCTTCCTGTTCATTAAAATGCTAATATTTTAACAGGAAGAGAGGAAACAAGCAACCCTTCAAGATATCACTACCTTCAATATATATTGAAAGAGTTTAATATGACAAAGAGCAGTGATAGGGAACCTGGAGTGGATTGATTTTGTTCAAATGATTTGAATGGGGAAAAGGAAAAAGAAGGCTTAAAAGGAGTAGGGCACTGATGCAGAAAGGATGCAAAGGAAGGTGGAATTTGCTAAATCTCACCATTGGGCTGGAAAACAAGAAGAGTATATGCATAGAGAAAGTTGTGAGGGGAATTGACATCAGATGAACTATATTCTTCTCTGAACTAGAATTGCGTTCATCCTTCATTGCCAAAGATCATGCCATCAAAGAAATGATGACATGACTTGCACTTGACTTTGTTTTGAGTGAAATAAGGCTGTGCAGGTCACCAGCCTCACTTCTCCTCCAGAGCCATCTGAATCCAGTGACCACATATTCATCAGGATGACTGAGGGTTGAACACATACCCAGTACTTGTTGTAGAGCTATACCAAACTCAATAGGGAAATAAGCAGGGAAAGGATGAGGCAGGAGTTGGGAGGAAATATATTTACTCAGAAGGGAGGCAGTTAGGTGGTGCAGTTGATAGAGCACCAGTGCAGGAGTCAGGAGGACTTGAGTTCAACTCTCACCTCAGACACTTGACACTCCATAGCTGTGTGATCTTAGGCAACTCACTTAACCCCAATTGCGACAACCTGGGTCATTTCCATTCATCCTGATGAATATCTGAATCACTGAATTCAGATGGCTCTGGAGGAGAAATGGGGCTGGTGACCTGCACAGCCCTCCCTCACTCAAAACAAAGTCAAGTGCAAGTCATGTCATTATTTCTCTGATGGCATGGTCTTCTTTGGCAATGAAGGACAAACACACACTACCCAGAAGGGAACTATATGAGCAAAACAAGAGCAAACCAATATTAAAAAGATGGTGGGGGGGCAGAGAAAGCAAGACAAAGAGCCAATATTTAAGAAGAGTGCCCATCAATTGGGAAGTGGTGAATCAAGTTATGGGATATGAATGTAATTAGAATACCATTTTACCATAAGAAATAATAAAAGAAATTATTTCAGATAATCCTGGGAATTATGGACTGATGAACATGGAAGTGAATAGAGCTACAAGAACAATTTCTACAAGGCAAACAATATTCCAAAGCAAAACAACTTTGAAAGACTCAAGAACTCAGAGGATCAATTAGGAAACATGTTATTACATCTTGACAGAGAGGCAACAGACTTAAGATGAAGAGACCAAATTTTTCTAGATATAGCATCTGTGTGGATTTGTGTTACTTGATTTTTTAAATTGCAAGTTCTTTTTTTCTCTTTGAAATTGGGGGAACTGGGAGCCAAGATGATGGAGTATAAGGACAGACCTGTAGAATGTTCCCTCCATAGCCCATAAAATACCTGTAAAAAGGATTGTAAACAAATTTTAGAGCAGCAGAAGCCACAAAACGACAGAGTGAAAGAGGTTTTCAGCCCAAGACAGCGAAAGAGAGAAGGCCTATTGAACCAAGCATGGTGCAGAGCACAGCCTGGCTCCGGTGGCAGTGCAGTGGGGACAGGACTGGAGCAGTCTTCAGGGGACTGAATTCCTGGAAGCACCTGTGGTTCCCAGATTGCTCAATCTACAAATGCCAAAGACAGCTTCAAAGGTTAGTGGGAAAGCTCTTTCACCCACATGAGAAGGGAATGGGGTCTGGCCCCACCAGCAGCAGCAACTGCACCTGGAACATCCATTCTTAGAGCCCTCAGTCTAAAGTCCCTGGAGCAATTGAGATGCTGATCTAGATCTCAGTCCTGAGTGGCTCTCCTGGGTTGAAGAAGAGTGTTGGTATGGTGGAGCAGGAGGTGATTGCAGAGAGAGAATTGTACTTGCAGATCCTGAGCAGGACAGAGTGCTTGTGGTTGTTTGCAGATCAGTACACAGGCCAGGAGAGGTGTAAGCTCATCTCTCTTGATTGTGCCACCTTGGAGGAACTGAGAACTTACAGGTCCCCAGAGTGTACCCTCCCCTTGCCAAAGGACTCAAAAGTCAATAATTGACTGGGAAAATGCCCCAAAAAGGGGAAAAAATAAGACTTATAGAAGGCTACTTTCTTGGTGAAGAGGTTTTTCTTCCATCCTTTTGAATGAGGAAAAACAATGCATACCATCAGAGGAAGACCTAAAGTCAAGGTTTCTGCATCAAAAACCTGCAAAATGGATATGCAAATGTCTCAAGTCATGAAAGACATCAAAAAGGATTTTGAAAATCAAGTAAGAGAGGTGGAGGAAAAATTGGGAAGAGAAATGAGATGAGAGTAATGCAAGAAAATCATGAAAAGCAAGTCAACAGCTTCCTAAAGGAAACCTCAAAAAATGCTAAAGAAAATAACACCTTTAAAAATAGGCTAACTCATTTGGCAAAAAGGTCCAAAAGGTAAATGAGGAGAACAATGATTTAAAAAGCAAAATTAGCCAAGTGGAAAAGGAAGTAGAAAATCTCACTGAAGAAAATAGTTCTTTAAAAATGAGAATGGAGCAAATGGAAGCTACTGACTTTATGAGAAACCAAGCAATTACAAAACAAAACCAAAAGAATGAAAAGATGGACAATAATGTGAAATATTTCATTGGAAAAAAAAATGACCTGGAAAATAGATCCAGGAGAGACAATCTAAAAATTATGGGACTACCTGAAAGCCATGATCAAAAAAAAAGAACCTAGACATCATCTTTCATGAAATTTTTAAGACAAATTGCCCTGATATTCTAGAACCAGAGGGTAAAATAAATATTAAAAGAATTCATTGATCACCTCCTCAAAGACATCCAAAAGGAGAAACTCCTAGGAATATTTTATTCAAATTCCAGTGTTTCCAGGTCAAGGAGAAAATATTGCAAGCAGCTAGAAAGAAACAATTCTAGTATTGGAAATACAATCAGGATAACACAAGATCTAGCAGCTTCTACATTAAGGGATCAAAGGGCTTGGGATATGATATTCCAGAAGTCAAAGGAACTAGAATTAAAAGCAGCAAAACTGAGTAAAATACTTCAGGGGAAAAATGGTCATTCAATGGAATAGAGGACTTTCAAGAATTCTTGATGGAAAGACCAGAGTTGAATAGAAAATTTGACTTTCAAACACAAGAATCAAGAGAAGCATGAAAAGGTAAACAAGAAAGAGAAATCATAAGGAACTTATGAAAGTTGGACTGTCTACATTCTTACATGAAAAGATGGTATTTGTAACTCTTGAAACTTTTCTCAGTATTTGGGTAGTTGGAGGGATGCATACGTATATATACATATATATGTATACACACATTATATATACATAAACATATTTATGTATATGTATACACATATATATGTACACACACACACACATATATATGTGGGCAGACAACACATGGTGAGTGGAATAGGAAGGGATGATATCTATAAAAATCAAATCAAGGGTGAGAGGAATATATTGGGAGGAGAAAGGGACTAATGGAATGGCGCAGGTTATCTCTCATGAAAGTGGCAAGAAAAACCTTTTTCAATGGAGGGGAAAAGGGGGGATGTGAGAGGAAAAAAGTGAACCTTGCTCTCATCACATTTGCCTTAAGGAATAACATACACACTCAATTTGGTATGAAAATCTATCTCACACTATAGGAAAGTAGGGGAGAAGGAGATATGTGGACTGGGGGGGATGATAGAAGGGAGGGCAAATGGGAGGAGGGAGTAATTAGAAGTAAACACTTTAGGGGAGGGACAAGGTCAAAAGAGAAAATAGAATAAATGCGGGACAGGATAGGATGGAGGGCAATATAGTTAGTCTTACGCAACATGACTATTATGGAAGTCTTTTGCAAAACTACACATATATAGCCTATATTGAATTGCTTGCCTTCTCAGTCAGGATGTGTGAGGAGGGAGGAAGGGAGAAAAGTTGGAAGTCAAAATATTAAGAACAAAGTTTAAGAATTGTTTTTGCACGCAACCTGGAAATAAGAAATACAGGCAATGTGGTATGGAAATCTATCTTGCCCTACAAGAAAAGACAGAAGGTGGGGATAAGGGAAGGGAGGCATGTGATAGAAGGGAAGGCAGATTGGGGGAAGGGGTAATCAGAATGAATAGTATTTTGGAGTAGAGGGAGGAGAGAGATGGGAGAAAATTTGGAACTCCCAATTTTATGGAAATGAATGTTGAGAACTATAAATAAATAAAGAAGCATAAAAAATATTGAAATTGTGAGAACTCAGGTTTTTTCCTCTCTTAAAGTGGGGTTTTGGGGGAAAAGTGATGTAAAAAAGGAGTGCTGTTAATACTTTTAGAAAATAGTCATAAGAAGCATCGGAGGAAAGCACAGATAAGCAGGACACTTTAGAATTAATATGTGAAATTTATTATGTTTTCTTTTTAAAACAAATGATATGAAATGGAGAGTCATGTTTCCCATATATATGTATCTACATACATATTTGACCAATCATCTACTTCTTTATTATTACTTACTTTTGGAGGCAATTGGGGTTAAGTAACTTGTCCAGGGTCATAAAGCCGGTAAGTGTCTGAAGTCCGATTTGAATTCAGATTTTCCTGTCTCCAAGGCCTGTGCTCTATGCACTCAGCACATATCTGCCCGAATCCTGGCTCTGTTAGCAGAACAGGTGAATAGTTTTCACTGATGACCACACTGTTTTGATGAAGTTTAATGTACACCTTGTTATCTTGATGAATGTTTATCTCTGTCAAGACATTTAGTGACAATATTTTTGGATGAGTAGAGGCAATATTTTAATTATAACTGACAGACAATAAACAATTCAGCAATGCAATGTAGGTGATAAAGAGTGAACTTAAGCGTTAAATAGTTCTGGGTTTAAGCCCTACCTCTTTATATGCTGGTTGTGTGACTGAGGGCAAATCATTTATCATTTATGCATCCAAGACAACTTTTTATGATAGCAATGTCCAAAGTAAGGTGAATAAGACTTAGGAGTATACAAGGAGAATATTAGAACTATTTATTTTTATCTAAAATAATAAAGAGATCAAGCTTTCCTAATATTTAACATTAATTATACTGGCACCCTCTCTCTCTCCATGTTAGAGAGTCACAAGGGTTTCATTATCTGAGTTGTCATGGCACACAAAGTATCTGGAGGAAAGAGTGTGATTTCCACAGTATAAAGGTCTTCTTTTGTGTTTTGTGACATATATTGGTTATGTTATGTGCGCCTAGTAAAGCGGATTTACAAATTATATTATCCAGTTTTAACTAAGCTAAAGCTCACAAAATATGCAAGTGGCTTAAAAATATTTCTACAAATAAACTATGGTTTGATAATTTTAAAAACTCAATGAAAATTGAACAAATAGCAGAGTTAAGATATCTACCCCCACCATGAGCCCTTTCTCCATCAAAGTACAAGGTAAACATTGACAGTCTATTGAGATTGGTAACAAGACATAAAAATTTGAAAATATCAAGATTATATGAAGTATAGCTTTATATCCAGTACTGTTAATAATGAGCCTTATATTTATGTGATGTGACTTTGATATATCAGCTAAAATGGCATAATTGTGATTAGCAAGATATTTAAAAACTAATTTTTTTTTGGCAAAATCAATGTGCATGCCACCCATAAAGATTCTTATCTCTATACTCTTTAAAAACTTGGAAATAGAATTGCTATTTCAAAATCTTCCACATGATAAGCTTCAGAAGGTTTCAGAAATATTTATTAAAAAATATAGAAATTTAATACCTTTATTAACATCACAGAAAACTGAAATTTACTAGGTCAATTACACAAAAACCTTTTCATAAATGGTGGATAAACAAATGTCAGTTATGATTTAGAAAGGGCAGCCAATGTAGCAGTTATATTTTTATCTAAAGACTTTTGTGAGGGAAATGTTTAAGGTATGGTAGCCATTAAGATGAAGAATTGAAATACATTAAACTTGGAACCCAGTATTTGAGTCATTGAGTCACAAAGGGTTATAACAAAATTATCAAAGATAATTAAAAATATATAATTATATTTTCTAACTAAAGTGTTACTAATGATTTTACAATGCAATAGTCATTATATCACTAACAAATAAAAGTTGTTTAAAATATTTATTTTATCTTTATCTCATTCTTTTAAATTATCTATTTGTATATCTTTTATAGTATAAATAAAATTAATGCAGTGGTATGTTTATATAATCTCTAAATAAATATACATATATTACCCATACATGATTGAATCCCTCCCCCCCCCCCCCAATTGATAGGGTTTCATGGTCAAAACTTTGGAGATCACTACTCTAAATTCTCTCAATTTTCAAAGGAATTTCATTGATAAAAGGAGATTTTCACATTGGAAGTTTCTTAAGCTGATAAGATTACTAGTCAAAATAAAACATACACATACATACGTGACAACTTGGAGTTAAATTTTTCCCATCTTCCTTCTAATGTCTCATATTTATTTGTTAATATCAGGTAAAATTGTAAACATGAGGGTCTTTTCGATCTTATTCTCAGAATTTTCTACTTAACCATTCTACTGTGTTACCTCTTATTCCTTTGGATGTCGGTCATTGTTTTTTGCTCTCCTTCCCTACCACCATTCACCCTCCATCTCCAGTTCAAGGCTTCAAACAGCACCTCTTGGCACATAACCCATGTACATAGTATGCCATTTGTAATGAACTACACAGCAATACTTCAGAGACCCTTGGGAGCCCTGGGTTCTGATAGCCTTAGCTGGAACTGAAGTTACTGGAGTTAAAAGTAGAATTTTGTTTAACTGAAAGTTTTTTGTTCAGCATGGCTTGAGCAGCTGAAACTCAATCAGGACTTTCTCATTCTCAGTTACCTCCAAATAATAGGAGAAGGAAGGGATAAATAAGGAAGAAAGTTAAAAAGAGAAGGGTGGATAAAGGAAGAACCGGAAGGAAGAGGAGGAGAAAAAGAAAAAAGTGTTGGAAAAAAGAAACTTCTCATCTAAAGTGAAGCACTATCTCACACTGAAGTATAAACTTCAGGAAGATGGGTAGAAAACCCACCAAGAAAATTCTTGCTATGCAAAAAATATATGCAAAAGGATAACCTGAAGTGTCTGTCTGTTTAGTTTACCTACCTATCTATCTATCTATCTATCTATCTATCTATCTATCTATCTATCTATCTATCTATCTATCCATCATCTATATTTATTAATTTCTTACTATGTCAGGTACTATGCTAAGCATTGGGGATAAAAGCTCAAAAACAAGAGTTCTTAAGAGAGAAAATATCCATACATTTAAGTATGCATCATATACATAGAAAATAAATATGTGATAATTGACAATAGAGAATTTGGAGGGATCTGGGGAAGCCTCATGTATAAAATGATGCTGGAGCCTCCCTTTGTACTTTCTATTCCACTTGGTACCTTTAGGGAGATTGAAGCTACTCAGGAAGCATGAGTCATTGTTTACTGTTGAAACCAGAGCTGGAGAGCTACAATAGGGCTAAGGCTCACTCTCCTCATGGAGCATTTTTCTCTTGGCCACCTTTCCTGAGATTCAAATAGGCAAATATTTCTTCCTAGGGATCTTCTCTTCATGAATTATATCAATTTCTGTCTCATGAAATGCTAATTACTCTGATACTTAGAGCAGTACAAATTTATTCAAATCCCAGTTGTCTCGGGGTGGGGTGGGTAAAAGGGCACCACCCTTTCATCAGCTACTGAGGGGAAGCACTGTCCTACCCAGGATCTCGCTGTGCTTTGGGGGAGGAGCACCCTTAATATACCTTCTGGAGGTGGGGACAGATGCCACAAGTAACAGGATTTTTTTTTAAAAATTAGTCATTTGCTTTTTCATCTCCTAATATCAAAGTAAACTCTTTCTTCCACATACAGAAGATATTATTCCTTGGGATCTGTGCTGCTTTCGATATAAGCTCTAGGTTCCTCTTTTACCTTTGACACTCCCAATGGAATGGAAAGTTAATTCTCGTGCACAAAAATAGCCAGTGCATTATATTTTTCTAGCATATTTTGCTGCTAGTGATAAATTGACTGACAATTTCGCTCTTTGTGTTGACACAATTTACTTGTATCTCCATTTTCTGGCTAACAATTTTTTCAGTGTAAAAAAAAAAAAAGTTTGGTTGAGAGATCACTTGAGAGTGCATGTTAGTCCCTAACTTTCAATATATCTATCTACATTATGTTGCTCAAAACAGAAAGAAGTTCTCAGAATTCTCCAACTATTTCCCAAGTCAGAGAGTACTTAGTTTGGCTCGAGAGATGAAGGTTCTTGATAACACTTGAGAAACAAATTAAACCCTGAAGCTATATAGATGAGAAGCTCAGACTGCCTTCACAATGACTATGTGCAACAGGCTATAAAAATATTCTCCAATCTCTCCCAGCATTTCTTTTCTTCTACAACCTGAATCAGGCAGACAGAGAGATAATGCTATAAATGGTACTTGACTGGTTCAGGTAGAGTTCCAAGGATTGTTTTGCTACTCAGATGTTAAAGCTGATAACCTGTTATGTAAAATACTACATATGACCATATCTGGTAGAAAACAATGCATCATCATTATCATCATCATGATTATTGTAGCACCTAGGGCACCTGTAGCCTCAAACTGGGACAATGTCTTTCTTTCTCTCTCCTGTCCCTAGTCAAGCTTGTTCCAAGTATCAGGTACTCTGTGAGTCTACAATCATTCAAAGCCATAGCTTAACAGCCCACAGTAATACATTTATTTTCCAAAGGACACAATTAGTTGAAAGCAAAGAATTTTAATGAAATAGTAATGTAATAGAAACGATAAACTATTTCATCCATAAACTCACAACATATTTTCCTATGAATTCCTATACAAGAGTGGAAATATATAAAGAACATGATCTGGGGAGTAGAGAAGACACATAGATAAATCTCATGTGCCCAGGACATGTGTAGAAGAGCAATCCATCCCTAATATTTTCCAGTAAATGCATCACGCTGTTTCTGTGGAGTTTTCCAGTGGGCTTGTAGACATATGAGGTGTGTGGTTTCTCCTGGGCCAGTCATTGCTCCTTGCATGTGGGTTAAGTTAGAACCTCACGATACGTTGGCTGATCTCCAATGGCTGATAACTGCTGTTGATTCTCAGGTCCCTGTGGTTTTCTCTTATTGCTGTCCGGTTTGGCTTCATTGGTCATGAGGCTGTGAGACTGTTTCTGCTTAAAGCTCCTGGCTTCAGCAAGACTTCTCAGGTCATGTTGTAATTCTATGTCATCGTTCCTATGTCATAGTCCCCAGCTCTTTTTTCTCCAACTCTTTTAGAAAAGCAGATCCCCAAGATACTCAGCCATCAGACTAGGGAAGCCTTTGAGTGGTTTCTCCTCTAATATATCTTTCTTTTTCTCTGAATCTTAGTTAGAAGTGATATTTCCTCTCTAGAGGCCCCTCTCCCCAGGGGCCAAATTCTTTGGAACACAAAGTAACCCAAGTTAGCCAGTACAGACAGGCTTATATGTTCTTAAACATGAACTTCCTCAACATTAAGGTCACGTCTCTCTTGGAAGGTTAACTGTTAATCCTTTTGGCTCTCAGTTTTATTTCTGATTGTTGGGCTACACTTGGTTATTATCAGTTTAGAGGCTTCCCTTCTAGCAAACTGCCAAGGGTGTTTTTGGGAGTCTGTGTTTGTTGACTTCCATATTCCTTTGGTCTCCTCTGCAAATGGTTGGAAGGAGGAAAAGGCACAGGGACAAAACTAAGCCCAAGGAACAAGGTCATTATATTGTTTTGACCAGTCACATTCTGGGATGCATTCCTGCCTTTAATATGTATTTGTATTCTGCAATTTTATAGTCCTCCTAGAATGATTTTTTTTTTTTTTGACAAGGTAAAGGGGCCATTTTTTCTGCCTCTTTTCATATTTATATTTACTTACTGAATGGATTGTGCCTCAGTAAAACTGAGATCTGCTGGAGACCTTAGCTTCAAAAGGCCAAGGTCCCCCATTGCATCCTGGGCCATCTCTGTTCATCCTGATCTATATCTGGCCACTAGACCCAGATGACTCTGGAGGAGAAAGTGAGGCTAGTGACATTTCACAGCTCTCCTTCACTTAAATCCAAATTCACTTGCAAGTCATGGCATTGTAGGCCATCTCCAGTTATTCTGATCTATATCTGGCCACTAGACCCAGATGGCTCTGGAGGACAAAGTGAGGCTGGTGTCTTTGCACAGCTCTCCGTCACTTAAATCCAATTCAATTGCATGCCATGGCATCTCCTCCCTGAGGGTCACGGTCCTCATCAAGAATGAAGGAAAAACAGAAACAATAAATTTTCTACAAGAAGCTGCCCTATGTAAGCATTAATAAATATAGCTCATATTTCTATGATGTTTTTCTCATGACAATGCTTTGAATAGCCTAAAGTATTATCATCCATATTTAACAGATGAGGAAACTAAAACTGATAGAAACTAAATGAATTGTCTACATGGCTGATAAGTCTCTCACAGAGACTCTGCCATAGTTCCAATGGAAAAAAAAACCTCCTCCTCCCTTCTTCAGAGTTCTCAGTTCTATCTAGGATCT